>WNWK01033621.1:0-21025 GCA_009830355.1 Cherax destructor | reverse complement strand
GGGGGGGGGTGGTTTGGGGGGGTGGGGGTGGAGGGGGTGGGGAGGGGGGGTAGGGGAGGAATGTGAAAAGGAGGAATGACAAACGGCGACCATCAACCAAAAACCTACCAAACACAATGCTGCTTATTTTGAAAAAAACTGCTCAGAAGAGATGTTTTTTTATATACAAAAAACACAAAAAAATGCAGAACACCGTTTTTTTGTGAGGAATGTAAAACACCACGTGCATGGAACCTTTTTAAAAAAGAGTTCCACAGCTGCAGAATCTATAACATGCCCAGTGACTGACATTTGTATATTTTATTTATAGAACAATAGTAATAAATTTTTTTTGTTTTTTAGTGTAAAATTTTTTGTAAACAATATAAAGATACTAATTTTTGCTTTTTGTGTTGCATACAACGAATGTATATATATACATTGCACCTTACCTTGTCTCAGGCCAAAAGTTATGTAAAAAAAAAAAGGGAAAAAAAAAAGAAATTCAATGGAAGTAAAAAAAAAGACAGTAGGGCATTCGCTGTTGCCATACGCGGCCTTTTTCTCCAATTTTCGCCCCCAAATTTCGGAAGTTTGATGGCAAAAATCTTTTTTGGAAAAAAACAATCAAAAAAATATCTTAACATTTTGATAAAAAATTATTTTTTTTTTTTCAAATATTTTGCGACATGAAAACATTTTCAAAAAATTTAACGTAAAAGGGTTTTGAAATTAAAGTGTTCATTATTTTTCTTTAGTTATTTAATTTAGTTATTCCTTAATTTTTTATTTTAAACATACAATTTCTAAATTTTTTATTTATTTATTAACACATGGGCCGATTCCCACCAAGGCAGGGGGGGCCCCGAAAAAAAAAACTTTCTCATCATTCCTCCTCACTGTCTTGCCAGAGGGGGGCTTTACACTACAGTTATAAAAATGCAACATTAAACCCCTCCTTCAGAGTGCAGAATGTCTTCCCATCTCCAGGATCAAGTCCGGCCTTTTTTTCCGAACCCCTTTATAAAGATTTGCTCCCTCCCAAAAGCCGTCAATAAAAAACCATTTGTCTAAATTCCCCTATCAAATCGTCACCCTGCTTTTAAGTCCAAACCCTCGCCCCAAAACTTCCTTTTCCCCCCCTCCAACCTTTCCCAGGCCAAAACCCCCACCCCCCTTCCTCCACTACAGATTTATCATTGGTTTTCTATCTCGTTCCCTTCTCTCTACATGTCCAACCACCTCAACAACCCCTCCTCCCGCTCTCTAGATAATAGTTTTGGTAATCCCGACCTCCTCCTAATTTCCAAAATCAGAATTCACTGCATTATATTCACACCACACATTGACCTCAGACATGACATCTCCACTGCCTCCAGCCTTCTCCTCGGCAAACATTCATCACCCATGCTTCACACCCATATAAGAGTGTTGGTATAACTATACTCTCATACATTCCCTTCTTACTTCCATGGACAAAGTTCTTGTCTCAACAGACTCCAAGTGCTCCACTAACCCTTTTTCCTCATCAATTCTATGATTCACCTCATCCTTCATAGACCCATCTGCTGACATGTCCACTCCCAAATATCTGAATACACTCACCTCCTCCATACTCTCTCCCTCCAATCTGATATCCAATCTTTCGTCACCTAATCTTTTTGTTATCCTCATCACCTTACTCTTTCCTATATTCACTTTCAATTTTCTTCTTTTTCACACCCTACCAAATTCATCCACCAACCTCTGCAACTTCTCTTCAGAATCTCCCAAAAGCACAGTGTCATCAGCAAAAAGCAACTGTGACAACTCCCACTTTGTATTTAATTTTTATCTTTTAACCCCACACCTCTTGCCAAGACCTCGCATTCACTTCTCTACAACCCCATCTATAAATATATAGAACAACCACGGTGACATCACACATCCTTGTCTAAGGCCCACTTTTACTGGGAAATAGTCCCCTCCCTCCTACACACTCTAACTTGAGCCTCACTATCTCATAAAACTCTTCACTGCTTTCAGTAACCTACCTCCTATTCCATACACCTGCAACATCTGCCACACTGCCCCCCTATCCACCCTATCATACGCCTTTTTTAAATCCATAAATGCCACAAAAACCTCCTTTGCCTTTATACAAAGGAACAATACACGCTCTCTGCCAATCCCTAGGTAACTTACCCTCTTCCATACATTTATTAAATAATAGCACTAACCACTCCAAAACTATATCCCCACCTGTTTTTAACATTTCTATCTTTATCCCATCAATCCCAGCTGCCTTACCCCCTTTCATTCTACCCACTGCCTCACGAACTTCCCCCACACTCACAACTGGCTCTTCCACACTCCTACAAGATGTTATTCCTCCTTGCCCTATACACGAAATCACAGCTTCCCTGTCTTCATCAACATTTAACAACTCATCAAAATACAGTGGTACCTCGACTTACGATATTAATCCGTCAGAGAGGGCATATCTTAAGACGAAACAATCGTTAGACGAATCAATTTTCCCCATAAGAAATAATGGAAATAAATTTAATCCGTCCAAGACTTCCAAAAGTAGTTAAATAAAATATTTTAGAACTTTGGACATTAAATAATAAATAATTTAATAAAGAATATCTAAATAAGCATGCAAATATTGAACAATAACATGTCACTTACATTTATTGAAGAGTTGTTGATGTGTGGAGGACGGGAGGAGGGAGAAGGTGGAGTAGTATGCAGTGTTTGAAGGGGAATCCTTCCATTAACACTGCAGGTGGTAAGTTCTTTTCTGGGGTTACTTCCTTTTTCTTTGAATGCCACTAGGACCAGCTTGAGAGTCCTGGACCCTTTCTAACAACAAATTTGTCCAGGGAGCTCTGTGTCTGGCGATTCTTTAACACATCCCTGAAATGACACACCACTGTGTCATTGTACAGGTTGCCAGCACGGCCTGCAACAGCATGGTTAGGGTGATATTCATCCATAAATGCTTGCACATCACTCCATTTGGCACAGATCTCCCTAATCCTTGAAGAAGGCACATTCTTCCATTTTTGTTCCACCTCCTCCTCCTCCTCTGAACCATTGTCCTGACCACTGGTCTCTTGTTCCAGTTGCTGTTGAAGCTCTTGCAGATCTTCAGTGGTTAGCTCTTCCTTGTCCTCCACCAACTGTTCCACATCCTCACCACTCACCTCTAACCCCAAAGACTTGCACAATTCCACAATTTCTTCCACAACAGGCTCAGGCTCATGCTCAGGGTTCTGAGGCTCAGCCCCAAAACCTTCAAAATCCCTCTCTAGGACACAGTCTGGCCACAATTTTCTCCAGGCAGAGTTCAAAGTCCTGGTAGTCACTCCTCCCAAGCCTTACCTATAAGGTGTACACAATGCAGCATATGGAAATGGTTTTTCCAAAATTCTCTTAGGTTATGTTCATGTTCAGGGTCACATCAAAGCACTTTTGAAACATTGCTTTGGTATAGAGTTTTTTAAAGTTGGAAATGACCTGCTGGTCCATGGGCTGGAGGAGAGGAGTGGTATTAGGGGCAAGAACTTCACTTTGATGAATTTAAACTCCTCCACAATTTTATCTACCAAGTTTGGAGGATGACAAGGAGCATTGTCCATTATCAGGAGGCACTTAAGTGGCAAATTATTGTCCAATAGATATTTCTTCACACTGGGGCCAAACACGCCATTGAACCAATCTAAGAAAATGTCCTTTGTGACCCATGCCTTTTGTTAGACCTCCACATCACACACAAGTTAGACTTGCTGACACCGCATCTGCCAAACACTCGGGGATTTTCAAAAAGATACACTAGTAAAGGCTTCACTTTGCAATCACCACTGGCATTGGCACAAAGCATCAAAGTTAGCCTGTCTTTCATAGGCTTATGTCCTGGCTGTGCCTTTTCCTCCTGAGTAATGTAGGTCCTGTTGGGCATTTTCTTCCAAAACAGGCCTGTTTCATCACAATTAAACACTTGTTGGGGAGGAATTGTTCAGCCTCTAGGTACTCCTGAATTCAGGCACATATTTTTCAGCCGCACTTTTGTCACAACTGGATGCCTCACCATGCCTCACAACACTATGTATGCCAGTACGCTTCTTAAATTTTTGAAAGCAGCCTCTGCTGGCTTTAAATTCGCTCACTTCATCACTCGTTGCAGGCATTTTCTTAAGGAGATCATCATGCAACTGCCTTGCTTTTTCACATATTATTGCCTCCAAACAGTATCTCCTGCTAACTGTTTCTCGTTGATCCACACCAACAACAACCTTTCCACATTTTCCAGCACTTGTGGTCTGTGTTTTGTGATCACACATGAACCTTTTGCAACAACAGCTTCCTTGATTTTACTTGAATTTTTCTTATCCACAATGGTAGCGATGGTAGAAAAGGGTTTACCATACAGCCTGGCCAGCTCACTGATACGCACTCCACTTTCATATTTTTCTATTATCTCCTTCTTCAGTTCTATCGTACATATATTTCTGTTCCTCTTGCCACAGGCTTAGCACTAGGATCTTTCCTTGGACCCATGGTAGCTTATTTAGCAGTTGCAAGCACTAAAAACAGTGGAATAATGACAATATACTGGTATGAATGCGTGGGTGTGGTGGGTGGTCGCCCGCTTGTAAACAATAGCACTGACGCTCCCTGGAGTGCGCGCTAGCTGGGCGCCAAGCGGACAAGTCCGGTACGAATGTCGTTAGACGAATCAAACAACGTAAGTCGCATTCAAATTTCTTACGTTATAAATATCGGTTATCGAATATAACGTAAGATGATAGCATCGTAAGTCGAGGTACCACTGTATTCCCTCCATCTTCCCGATACCTCTAACTCTCCATTTAATAACTCTCCTCTCCTATTTTTAACTGTCAAATCCATTTGTTCCTAGGCTTCCTCAACTTATTAATCTCACTCCAAAACTTTTTCTTATTTTCAACAAAATTTGTTGATAACATCTTACCCACTCTCTCATTTGCTCTCTTTTAACATTGCTTCACCACTCTCTTAACCTCTCTTTTTCTCTCCATATACTCTTCCCTCCTTGCTTCACTTCTACTTTGTAAAAACCTCTCATATGCTAACTTTTTCTCCCTTACTACTCTCTTTACATCATCATTCCACCAATCGCTCTTCTTCCCTCCCGCACCCACTCGCCTGTAACCACAAACTTCTGCTGAACACTTTAACACTACATTTTTAAATCTATCCCATACATCTTCGACCCCATTGCCTACACTCTCACTAGCCCATCTATCCTCCAATACTTGTTTATATCTTACCCTAACTGCCTCCTCTTTTAGTTTATAAACCTTCACCTCTCTCTTACTGCTTCTATTTTCCTTGTATCCCATCTACCTTTTACTCCCACTGTAGCTATAACTAAAAAGTGATCTGATATATCTGTGGCCCCTCTATAAACATGTACATCCTGAAGTCTACTCAACAGTCTTTTATCTACCAATACATAGTCCAACAAACTACAGTGGACCCCCGAGTTTCGTAAAAACTTCACTCCTGAAGTCTGCTCAAGTGCCATTACCGAACGAATTTACCCCCTTAAGAAAAAATGTCACGTAGGTTAGTCTATTTCAGACCCCCAAAAATACTTTTCCACAAGCACTTATAATGTTATACTTACATAAATGTACGATTTCCGGGGTTTACGAAACTCGGGGGTCCACTGTACTGTCATTACGCCCTACATTATATCTTGTATACTTATTTATCCTTTTTTTCTTAAAATATGTATTACCTATAACTAAACCCCTTTCTATACAAAGTTCAATCAAAGGGCTCCCATTATCATTTACACCTGGCACCCCAAACTTACCTACCACCCCAAACTTACCTACCACACCCTCTCTACATGTTTCTCCTACTTTAGCATTTAGGTCCCCTACCACAATTACTCTCTTACTTGGTTCAAAAGTTCCTATACATTCGCTTAACATCTCCCAAAATCTCTCTCTTTCTCCCTCATCTACACTCCTCTCTTCTCCAGGTGCATACACGCTTATTATGACCCACTTTTCGCATCCGACCCTTATTTTAATCCACATAATCCTTGAATTTACACATTTATATTCCCTCTTCTCCTTCCATAACTGATCGTTCAACATTATTGCTACCCCTTCCTTAGCTCTAACTCTCTCAGATACTCCTGACTTAATCCCATTTATTTCTCCCCACTGAAACTCGCCTACCCCCTTCAGCTTTGTTTCGCTTAGGGCCAGGACATCCAACTTCTTTTCATTCATAACATCAGCAATCACCTCTTTCTTATCATCCGCACTACATCCACGCACATTCAAACAACCCAGTTTTATAAAGTTTTTCTTCTTCTCTTTTTTAGTAAATGTGTACAGGAGAAGGGGTTACTAGCCCATTGCTCCCGGCATTTTAGTCGCCTCATACGACATGCATGGCTTACGGAGGAAAGATTCTTTTCCACTTCCCCATGGACAATAGAGAAAATAAAAAGAACAAGAGCTATCAAGAAAAAGAAGAAAAACCTAGATGTGTGTATGTACAGTTGTACCTCGGTTTACGATATTTTTTCGTTCCAGAATGCTGTTCAAGTGCCATTACCAAACGAATTTATCCCCATAAGGAATAATGTAAAATAGACTAGTCCTTTTAGACCCCCAAAAATACACTTAAAAAAGCCTTTAAAAAAATAAACTTACATACAGTGGTACCTCGGTTAACGATGGTCCCCAAACTCGCCCTTTTATGTAAGTTTATTTTTTTAAATGCTTTTGTAAGTGTATTTTTGGGGGGTCTAAAAGGACTAGTCTATTTTACATTATTCCTTAAGGGGATAAATTCGTTTGGTAATGGAACTTGATCAGCATTCTTGAACGAAAAAATATCGTTAACCGAGGTACCCCTGTAAAAGGGCGAGTTTGGGGACCATCGTAAACCGAGGTACCACTGTATATATATGCATGTGTATGCCTGTGTAGTGTGACATAAAGTGTAAGTAGAAGAAGCCAGATATACCTGTTATCCAGCATGTTTATGAGACAGAAAAAAGACACCACATTATTCCTTATGGGAACAAATTCGTTCGGTAACGGCACTCGAACAGCCTTCTGGAACTAATAAAGTACGAAACTCGGGGTACCACTGTATATTAATGATACACATAAAATTTACCTTATGAATTTGATCCCAGTCAATTGGACCATTGTGTTGCAGGTGTTGTTGTAAACGATGGTCAAGCATCTGGCAGATCTTATCTCCAAAATTCGTCAACAACTTGCAGTCTTTACCGGAGTACAAAGGCAGGGGAAACAGTCTCAGTGATTTTCTGGCCTTTAAATAAAAAATTTATAATAACTCAAACATTATTTATAAAATTATTATTTTGCACAACATTAAAAACATTAATTATAAATAATACATTTCAACAACAACAAAAAAAGGCACAATACCATGTCTGGAAAACACACATAACCCGCACATAGAATGTACACATATAACCCGCACATGGGACGTACACACACAACCTGCACAACAATTCGGTCCGACTAGTTAATTATCCTATCCGACCAAAACATCATCATAAAGTTTCATCCCCCTATATGCAGGTTTTGTGCAAAAAAAATATTAAAAAAAGGAAAACTTATTAATTCAGATAAACAGTTCTTAACCCTTTGAGGGTCGGTCCCGTACTAGTACGTCAGTGCAGCCAGGGTCGGTCACGTACTTGTACGCCTAAATTCTAGTGCCTTCAAATCTGGTGGAAGAAAGCTGGCAGGCCTACATATGAGAGAATGGGTCTGCATGGTCAGTGTGCACAGTATAAAAGAAATCCTGAAGCATGCAGTGCATAATGAGAAATAAAAAACTCTGACCGTTTTTTTGTTGTGAGTGTGTGGACTTATAAATATGCTGAGTCAGGGTGTGGCTGCTGTCAAAAATGACAGCAGCCTTGTCAACACCCATGGGGTCCCATGCTCTTCTTCTCCACAGTCCTTCCTACCTACTTACGTACCTACTTATGTACCTACTTACGTACCTACTTACGTACTTACTTACGTACTTACTTACCTACTTGCTTACCTACTTGCTTACCTACTTGCTTACCTACTTGCTTACCTACTTGCTTACCTACTTGCCTACCTACTTGCGTACCTACTTACTTGCCTACCTACTTATTACCAACCTATTGCTATTGTTCTATGATATATATACACATATATAATGACTGGACACTTTCCATCAACTTCACTTAGCGCTTGAAGCTGTGTGTGTGTGTGGACATCTAAATTTGCTGAGTCAGGGTAAGGCAGCTGTCAAAATGACATATTATACCATTACTCACCACCCTCACTGCTGTCAACCTGTCAACACAAAAAGGGATCCATGCCTTCTTCCCCACAACCTCCTTTCTAGCTTCCTTTCTTCCTTCATTTCTTACTTATTTCATTCCTTCCTTCCTCTCATCTCTTCCTTCCTGCCTTCCTTTCTTCCTTCATTTATTCCTTTTTTTCTTCCTTCCTTTCTTACTTCTTTTGTTCCTTCCTTCCTCTCATCTCTCCTTCCTTTCTTTCTTTCTTCTTTCCTTCCTTCCTTTCCTCCTTCCTTCCTTTTTCTTTCCTTCCTTCCTCTCATCTCTTCTTTCCTTCCTTCCTTCCTTTCATCTCTTCTTTCCTTCCTTCCTTCCTCTCATCTCTTCCTTCCTTCCTTACTTTCTTTCTTTCTTCCTTCTGGTATCCTGGGCATTGCTTTCGATCACAAACTCCTCAAAACCATGAAATTCATCTTCAGAGACACTTCCATCTGTGTTAGAGCTATCACTAGGGAAGAGAAGAGTCCCAGATTCGCCGGGGAGTCAGGTATTTCTTACCGCTAGGCATGCTGAACATGGACTACTGAAATGGGTTTCCCACAATGCACCACTGGCTGCCCGATTTTTTTTATACTGCGCACACTGACCACACAGACCCATTCTCTCACATGTGGGCCTACCAGCTTTCTCCCACTTGATTTGAGGCCGCTAGAATTTAGGCGTATAGATACGTCCGAAACAGTGGCTCGTAAGACGTATATATACGACCGAAACAGTTAAAGGGTTAAAGTCTAAGCCACTTGCACACAAAACCAACATTTCCTAAGACGATCCCTACCCTGCCTTCCTTCCACTACAAATTTATATGCCCTCCGAGTCATTCTATTTCGCTCCATCCTTTCTAAATTACAAAACCACCTTGACAGCACCGGTCCTCAGCCCTCTGGATAATACCTTAAGAAACTCCGCACCTCCTTCTAATCTCCAAGTTACGGATTCTCTGCATAATATTCACATTGCACACTGCCCTCAGACACGACATTTCCATTCCCTCCAGCCTTATGTACCTCTGTAATTTATAAATACCTTTATAACTTGTCATGATTGTGACCAGATCTACCTGGAGTTCATTACCTTTGTAACTTGCTCAGCTATCAAAACTTTGGGGCCCAGTCCCTGGACCCATTATGTACCTCTGTAATCTTTTGACTACCGCCCACAGGATGGGTATGGGTATGTCATCAGCAAAAAACAACTGTGGCAACTCCCACTTTGTGTCATTCTTTATATTTTAACCCCACAACTTTTGCCAAAACCCAAGTATTCACTTCTCTTACAACCCCATCTATAAATATATTGAACAACTATGGTGACATCATGCATCCCTGTCTAAGGCCTACTTTTACTGGGAAATAATCTCCCTCTCTCCTACATACTCTATCCTGAGCCTCACTATCCTCATAAAAACTCTTAACTGCCTTCAGTAACCTACCACTTATTCAATACTCTTGTAACATCTGCCTCATTGCTACCCTATTCACCCTATCATATGCCTTTTCCAAATCCATAAATGCAATGAAAACCACTTTACCCTTATCTAAATACTGTTCACCTATATGTTTCACTGTAAACACTTGGTCTACACAAGCCATACCCTACCTAAAGCCTTCTTGTTCATCTGTGATCCTGCTCTCTGTCTTACTCTTAATTCTTTCAATAATAACTTCATCATACACCTTACCAGGTATACTCAACAGGTTTATTCCCCTATATTTTTTGCACTCTCTTTTGTCCCCTTTGCCTTTATACAAAGGAACTATACATGCTCTCTGCCAATCCTTAGATACCTTCCCCTCTTCCATACATTTATTAAATAAAAGCATAAACCATTCCAAAACTAGATCCCCGCCTGCTTTGAACATTACTGTCTTGATCCCATCAACCCCAGCTGCTTTACCTTCTTTCATTCTACCCACAGCCTCACACACTTCCCCATGCTCACATCTGGCTTTTCCTCATTCCTACAAGATCTTATATCTCCCTGACCAATGCACAAAATCACAGCTTCTCTATCCTCATTAACATTTAACAGTTCCTCAAAATATTCCCTCCATCTTCCCGATACCTCCAACTCTCCATCTAGTAACTCTCCTCTCCTGTTTTTAATTGTCAAATCCATTCGTTCCCTAGGCTTTCCCAGCTTATTAATCTCATTCCAAAACTTTTTCTTATTCTCAGCAAAATTTGTTGATAGTACCTCACCCCCTTTCTCATTTGCTCTCCTTTTACATTCCTTCACCACTCTCTTTTTCTTTCCATATACTCCTCCTCCTCCTTTATATCACCTCTACTTTGTAAAAACCTCTCATATGCTAACTTTTTCTCTCTTACTACTCTCTTTACCTAATTATTCCCCCCCCCCTTTCCTGTACCCACAAACGTCTGCTGAACACTATAAACACTACATTCTTAAATCTATCCCATACTTCTTCAACCTCATTCCCTATACTCTCACTAGCCCATCCAATAGTTGTATATATCTTACCCTAACTGCCTCATCCTTTAGTTTATAAATTTTCACTTCTCTCTTACTTGCTGATGCCATTCTCCTTGTATCCCATCTACATTTTACTCTCACTGTAGCTACAACTAAATAAATTATCAGATTTATCTGTGGCCCTTCTATAAACATGCACATCCTGAAGTCTATCCATCAGTCTTTTATCTACCAATACATAGTCCAAGAAACTACTGTCATTACACCCTATATCATATCTGATATACCCAAAAAATAAGCTTTGATAATTTTATTTACTCCTTTGTCCCTTCGTTTCAGCAAAGTCCAAAAAAAAAATAATCGTTTGTTATTCGGCAAGCGTCTTTTTTCTGTCTCATAAACATGCAAGATTTCAGGAATTTACAAAATTTCTAGAGAATTTTGAAAATTTCCAGAGTCTGGAAATTTTGGAAATTCTCTGAAAATTTTCGAAATTCTCTGGAAAGTACTTATTTATCATTTTTTCTTAAAATATGTAACAATAATAATAATAATATCTTTATTTCTACAAGTACATGTACAAGGTATACAGGCCTAGCTGACATCAATGACATACATACTACTATATAGAAAGCCCCTTGTTATGCAGAGCATTTCAGGAAAATTAGGTCAGTTTTGTCCCAGGATGCAACCCACACCAGTCAACCAACACCCAGGTACCCATTTTACTGATGGGGAAGGTTACAAAATGACACGATATCTATTAGTAATAGACATCTCCAGTGAACACTAGAAAGGATAGCCCTTCTAGCATCCAGCCTGTTACTGGGCTTTTGTAACAAAGTCAGTATCCTGGTCCAGTTATCCGACATATTATATCACCATTGGATCCCAACTGGTAAGATACTAACCAAACAGATATATTTAAAAAGTTTATTATCAAAGTGAGAAAATCTAGGGTAGCAAATTAAATCAAATATAAAGATATTAATTAAGATATCAATTAGGAGGTTAATTAGGAGGTTAGCTCCTACACTGCTCTCATATAACATAAGGCTGTGCTGAGGGCACATATATCCAAATGACTCTGAAGTACCATCAGGTACAATGTCAGTAAGTACAATAATACAGATATATGCAAATAAGAATATACGTGTGTATGAGTGAGCTCCAGGTAACTAAGACTCGACTCAACCAGTGTCCGACTGAACTTCTCATAAGCTAGCTTCTCTAACAAACTGACAATCAGAACAGCTTGATTGACCAGTAAAATGACCAATTCGCATAACAGCAATATAACGGGCAACAGCAACACAGCGTCAGGAACCAGGAGATAGAAAATCGATCCTAACTGGGGACCATCAATAGATCCTCCAAAACAGTCACAAAACTCCCTTTCTACTGAAGCTAGGTTCAGCATAAACAATCCCAAACTGTGGCGGTGCACAGATGCCTTATCGAATTAGGTCAGGAGCTGTAGCTAGAGACCTGAGTTGTCTCAGTGTCAATGTGACACACAACCCAGAAAAACGTCGGAAATCACTGTCTAGTCTATCCTCTGTGAACAGAGTTACACAGAATCCTGAGAAGTATGTTTCGTCTCACCACCAAACACATACTCTACCCAAACAGAGTCTAAATGGCGAGAAAACAAGCAGAGAAAGGAGCGAGGTGTTGTCTCAACGATGTCCAGCTGTGTAGTGCTCTCGAGGAAGGAGCAGCAGTCACCCACCTCCGGTGGAATCACGTGACTCCTCCCAGCAACAAGCCTAGTGTCATAATCGGTAGTTTGCCAACTCCAAGGCAGCTACTACAAACAAGCACATAATATATAATGTTACATCCTATCTATTACAGAAGCTAAGTCAAATAATGTCAAATAATAGTCCAATAATAGTATAAAGCACGATATTAACGATTTAGCTATTATCGAGAATATCAGCAATATAAAATTATAGAAAATGGAAAAATACATAAAATATATACATTATAAATTTACATTGGGGCCCATTCTGGGGCCGCAATAGGGAACATAGACAACCGGTGTAAGGAAACACCCCCAATGTTTCTACCCTCGCAGGAATCAAACCCGGACCCTCACCATGTGAAGCGAGAGCTTTAGCCACCAGGCCATAGGACAGTGCCATGGGAAACAACAGTATGTATAACTCACACTTAGTCACAATACAAGGCATAAGGCACTCTTCAACATCACGTGTGTCAGTCTCACACTATGTAAAATTCTATGCACATAAAGGGCCTGAAGACCTGGAACTCATTACCAGAACCAGTAAAGGATCCCCTGACTACTTATAAATTTAGGACTTTGCTAAAAAATCATCTTATCTCTCAATACTAACCAAATCAACCAAAACAACTCCTAACTAGTTATATTATGTGGCCTCTATACTTTTAAACTTCTGCCAGTCCATGAAATATTACTGCCTGAACCATTAATTGTAATAGTTTTTACTATGTGCAACTTCAAGATTATTATTCTTATAAACTTCCACCTTGACTACCTCGCATTATTATTAAGATTAACCCTTAAATGGTCCAAACGTATATATACGTTAGTACTGCTACTGCCCCAAACGTATATATACGTTTTATTTTTCATGCCTCCAAATTTGGCACGATTGGCCTGAGATGCCTGGTCAGCATAGAATGGGTCCTAACACTTAGTACCTTGTGGGAGCACCAGTTAAATTGAGCGCCATCTAGAGCAAACACTGCGGCAAACACCAAGGATTCACTGATGTCATGTCATATTAACACTCCCCTTTGAAGTGGAAAGTGATGTTGGCAGGCTGGCAGGCCAGCTGGCTGCCTGCCTGCCTGGCTACCTGGCTGGCAAGCAGCTGGTTGGCCACCTGGCTGGCCAGCAGCTGGTTGGCCACCTGGCTGGCCAGCAGCTGGTTGGCCACCTGGCTGGCCAGCAGCTGGTTGGCCACCTGGCTGGCCAGCAGCTGGCTGGTCAGATGGGTACCTGATTGGCTGTCTATCTCTGTGTGTCTGTCTGTATCTATCTGTCTCTGTCTCTATCTGTCTCTGTCTCTATCTGTCTCTGTCTCTATCTGTCTCTATCTGTCTCTGTCTTTATCTGTCTCTGTCTCTATCTGTCTCTGTCTCTATCTGTCTCTGTCTCTATCTGTCTCTGTCTCTATCTGTCTCTGTCTCTGTCTCTATCTGTCTCTGTCTCTATCTGTCTCTGTCTCTATCTGTCTCTGTCTCTATCTGTCTCTGTCTCTATCTGTCTCTGTCTCTATCTGTCTCTGTCTCTATCTGTCTCTGTCTCTATCTGTCTCTGTCTCTATCTGTCTCTGTCTCTGTCTCTATCTGTCTCTGTCTCTATCTGTCTCTGTCTCTATCTGTCTCTGTCTCTATCTGTCTCTGTCTCTATCTGTCTCTGTCTCTATCTGTCTCTGTCTGTCTCTGTCTCTGTCTGTCTCTGTCTCTGTCTGTCTCTGTCTCTGTCTGTCTCTGTCTCTATCTGTCTCTGTCTCTATCTGTCTCTGTCTCTATCTGTCTCTGTCTCTATCTGTCTCTGTCTCTATCTGTCTCTGTCTCTATCTGTCTCTGTCTCTATCTGTCTCTCTCTGTCTCTATCTGTCTCTGTCTCTATCTGTCTCTGTCTCTACTGTCTCTGTCTCTATCTGTCTCTGTCTCTATCTGTCTCTGTCTCTATCTGTCTCTGTCTCTATCTGTCTCTGTCTCTATCTGTCTCTGTCTTATCTGTCTCTGTCTCTATCTGTCTCTGTCTCTATCTGTCTCTATCTGTCTCTGTCTTCTCTGTCTCTATCTGTCTCTGTCTCTATCTGTCTCTGTCTCTATCTGTCTCTGTCTCTATCTGTCTCTGTCTCTATCTGTCTCTGTCTCTATCTGTCTCTGTCTCTATCTGTCTCTGTCTCTATCTGTCTCTGTCTCTATCTGTCTCTGTCTCTATCTGTCTCTGTCTCTATCTGTCTCTGTCTCTATCTGTCTCTGTCTCTGTCTGTCTCTGTCTCTATCTGTCTCTGTCTCTGTCTGTCTCTGTCTCTGTCTCTGTCTGTCTCTGTCTCTATCTGTTCTGTCTCTATCTGTCTCTGTCTCTATCTGTCTCTGTCTCTATCTGTCTCTGTCTCTATCTGTCTCTGTCTCTATCTGTCTCTATCTGTCTCTGTCTGTCTCTGTCTCTATCTGTCTCTGTCTGTCTCTGTCTCTGTCTCTGTCTGTCTCTGTCTCTATCTGTCTCTGTCTCTATCTGTCTCTGTCTCTATCTGTCTCTGTCTCTATCTGTCTCTGTCTCTATCTCTATCTGTCTCTGTCTCTATCTGTCTCTGTCTCTATCTGTCTCTGTCTCTATCTGTCTCTGTCTCTATCTGTCTCTGTCTCTATCTGTCTCTGTCTCTATCTGTCTCTGTCTCTATCTGTCTCTGTCTCTATCTGTCTCTGTCTCTATCTGTCTCTGTCTCTATCTGTCTCTGTCTCTATCTGTCTCTGTCTCTATCTGTCTCTGTCTCTATCTGTCTCTGTCTCTATCTGTCTCTGTCTCTATCTGTCTCTGTCTCTATCTGTCTCTGTCTCTATCTGTCTCTGTCTCTATCTGTCTCTGTCTCACAGGAACACATACGTAAATTCAATTACAGTAGACCCTCATTTAGCACGACTTTATGTTGCGCGTTTTGGGTATTACGCGATTGAATAATTGCGGCACATTTTTATCTAACACGACGTAAACCTTATATTACGCGATTCGCTGGAGGGGAAAAATTTTGAGCCCGCGGTCGCCTGCAGTAGGTTAAACCATTGAGTCAGTGGAGGTCCTACTAAGGGTGGCTATGAGCCACAAGAAGTGTTTAATGCTGACGAGACAAGTGTTTTCTGGAAGAAAATGCCAACATGAACTTATATCAGTCAGCAAGAGAAAAGTGCACCAGGCTTCAAGACAGCAAAGGATCGCTTCACCTTGCTCCTTTTGGGTAATGCATCAGGTGATTTCAAGTGTAAGCCCATGGTTATTTACCGCTCTAAGAATCCTCATGCTTTGAGGAAAAGGGAATTTGTTTTTCCTTCGCACAAACTAAGTTTATTCAGGTATACAGAGATAGTTACATTGATTATCATACATAGCAGCATATGTGTAGAGAACCTAGGATAACCCAGTGTTATCCTAGAGAACCTAGGATAACCCAGTGTTATCCTAGAGAACCCAGGATAACCCAGTGTTATCCTAGAGAACCTAGGATAACCCAGTGTTATCCTAGAGAACCTAGGATAACCCAGTGATCTAGAGAACCTAAGATAACCCAAAGTTTGGGTTATCCTAGGTTCTCTACACATATGCTGCTATGTATGATAATCTTTGTAACTGTATCTGTGTATACCTGAATAAACTTACTTACAGTTTCCAGGAAGACATAACCTGTGGCTGTAATGAAGTGTTACTTTGTACACATAAAAAGATGTAAACATAAGTTTGTGTGACTAACTTACTGACTGACTGGACTGACTTACTGAATGACTTGACTGACTGAATGACTTGACTGACTGACTGACTGAATGACTTGACTGACTTACTGAATGACTTGACTGACTGACTTACTGAATGACTTGACTGACTGACTTACTGAATGACTTGACTTACTGAATGTCTTGACTGACTTACTGAGTGTCTTGACTGACTTACTGAATGTCTTGACTGACTTACTGAATGTCTTGACTGACTTACTGAATGTCTTGACTGACTTACTGAATGTCTTGACTGACTTACTGAATGTCTTGACTGACTTACTGAATGTCTTGACTGACTTACTGAATGTCTTGACTGACTTACTGAATGACTAGACTGACTTACTGAATGTCTTGACTGACTTACTGAATGTCTTGACTGACTTACTGAATGACTTGACTGACTTACTGAATGACTTGACTGACTTAATGAATGACTTGACTGACTTACTGAATGACTTGACTGACTTACTGAATGACTTTATTAAAGTTAGAGACACTCAGTACAACTATCGACTTCAGTTCCAGAATCTCTACTATCCTCCTCAGCCCAGTAGGGCCACAGCATAACTCTCCACTCTCTTCACAATCATCCACAAACATCAGCACCCACAATTTAAGGTAAATACTATTATTTCTGTTACATTTGTAGTCTTAAGCAGTAAAAACAACATAATACATCACGATAATGAACTACAATTACATATTCTCTTTTATATTTGTAAGATCTGTTGGTCTAAAAAAAACTTGTTTGGCTTTTTGGGGACTCTCAGGACTGTAACCCTATTTTTCCCATAAGTTCTTTTAATTATCTAACACGATTTTACCTAACACGATGTTTTCAGGACCGTAACTACCGTGCTAAATGAGGGTCTACTGTATACATAGTGTAAATTACCTAGGATAACTAAAAAATCAAGACAAAGTGTTACGGCTCCCTACTTAATAACAGTTGTTAGGTAGTTACCTTACCGGCCGGCAGTCAAGGGGGTTACGTCATCAGACCTGATGTTTGACTTCCGAGCCGGCTTGACTGACAGTGTCCACCAGACTCTAGTAGAGAGTGTCCACCAGACTCTCCTAGAGGGTGTCAACTATACTCTCACACTGGAGAGCGTTAACCGGACTCTCCACATACACTATTGTAGAGTGTCCTTCCGACTCTCCCTACACCATTGGAGAGTGCTCACCGGACTCTCTTCCCTACACCTTGGAGAGTGTACAGACTCCTCCTTGCACCTTGGAGAGTGTACACCAGACTCTCTAACTGGAGAGTGTCCTAGACTCTCCCAGAACTCCAACTGGAGAGTGTAAACTCTCCCAGATACTCCACTGGAGTGTTCGACAGATTGACCTTGAGAGTGACTCTTCATGCTGGTGACGGCCTTAGACTCCAACTACTGGCTTATTCACCAGACTGTACCTGAGACTGTGTACCGAGACTGTTATACCTGAAATATCGTACCTGAAATGAAATTATTGTACCTGAGACTGTGTGTACCCGGAGTTTTTCAGGTATTCAGTGTATCCGGAGAGCTTTCAGGTGATGAAATGAAATTATTGTACCTGAGACTGTGTACCCGGAGTTGTGAGACTGTACCTGAAAGTGTCACTGAGTTGTAGTGTCACTGGTGTTTACTCTGAGTGATTTCAGGCAGTGTGTGTTCATTGATGTAGTGACAACTGGTGGCACGACACAAGTGGAATAGTTGTGTGATTTGGTGTTGGTGTCGGATGACGCTGTGTTAAGGTTTTTAGAGACGGAGTCATGACACAGAGGACGTGTTGTGTAACACAGAGAGTGTCGTGTGACACGGAGAGAAGGCGTGTTGTGTAACACAGAGACAAGGGTGTCTGATGACACGGAAGAGAATGCGTGTCATGACTAGAGGTGTGGTGGTGTCCTGTGTGACACATTGATGGCAGCGACATCTGACACTGCACTGAATTTTTATGACTGTTTTACTTGTGATTTTTTTTTACTACGTTTTAAATTGTTATAAATGTGTATAAAGAGATATATGTTTTTACACAAATTATAAGATTATGTTTTTATTCAGAGTATATGTTTTTATATTAATAATAATATAATAAATATTGAAAATCTGATAGTTTACTCAGTATTCCAAACAGTCAGTTTATTACAAATGCTTACTATTTTGTAATACAAAGTGATATAATGTGCTTGTGATCTGCGTAATACCAGTTGGTGTATGAGCTACTCTCTGAGACAAGCAGACAGAAAGACAGACACACAGACAGACAGAAAGACAGACACACATACAGACAGAAAGACAGACACACATACAGACAGAAATACAGACACACAAACAGACAGATACAGACAGACAGACAGGCTTGAGTAACAAATGAAGGAAAGCAGTATAATCTCATGAAATGTCATCACTGTAATTACTGGACTGATTAGAAAAGATAAGACTACCCTCACTCCCCCATCAAATGTCACCAGTCATCATTAGTGGAGATCAGATGAGATAAGGCAGCGACACAAATCTTACATAATGCTTCAGGGGAACTTTATTATTACGAATTATTATTATTATTATTATTATTATTATTATTATTCACTATTATTATCATTATTATTATTATTATTATTAGTATTAGTATTATTATTATTATGCACTATCATTTTTATTATTATTTTTATGCACTATCATTATTATTATTATTTGAGTACAATTTCAGTACCTAATACTATTAGTGTCAGAACAAAGATTGGCTATGAAATCACAAGAACTATTATAAATTGTAATTATCAGAACATCAAAATTATATAAAATAATAAAAAAAAGAGAAAAAAAGGTATATCGGCAACAATTCTGCAAGCGGCAGGACTCCTGTTGCTGTCAGGTGAGCATTCAGAGCCAACACTTAAAAAAATGTGCTCTTTATTTATATCAAAAATTT
Organism: Cherax destructor; assembly: GCA_009830355.1. Taxonomy (NCBI): domain Eukaryota; kingdom Metazoa; phylum Arthropoda; class Malacostraca; order Decapoda; family Parastacidae; genus Cherax; species Cherax destructor. The sequence goes on along the minus strand of WNWK01033621.1, from coordinate 1,814 downwards.
TTTTTTCAAAATATTCGGGGCAGTAGCAGTATTAACGTATATATACCTTTGGACCGTTTAAGGGTTAAATATGATTGTAATCAAGTAAACCACTTGTCTTGTTTTAAGTAATTTCTATGTACATTGGTACCTCGACTTACGAGCAGCTCCCAACTCGAACAATTATGTAAGTGTATTTTTGTAGGTGCTTTTGTAAGTGTATTTTTGGGGGTCTGAAATAGATTAATCTAATTTTCATTATTTCTTATGGGAAAAAATTCCTTTGGTATCGGCACTTGAATAGCCGTCTGCAACGAATTTTGCTCATAAGTAGAGGTACCACTGTACAGTGGTCCCTCGGTTTTCGCCGAAAATTCATTCCAGAATGCTGCTCAAGTGCCATTACCGAACGAATTTACTTCCTTAAGAAATAATGTCACGTAGGTTAGTCTATTTCAGACCCCCAAAAATACACTTGCAACAGCACTTACGAAAATACACTTACATAAATGTTCGAGTTTGGAGATGCACGAAAACCGAGGGACCACTGTACTATCATCTTGTCTAGTTTTAAATAGTTACTACGTATTAGGATTAGTCTGCCCGAAATGCCCCGGCATGATATGGCTTTCTTTCTACTTAGCAAACCAAAATTGTAATTACATATTGTAACCTTTACAAAGAAATAAACCTTTACTTTACTTTACTTAACCCCGGGCCACAGCTTGAAGCTTTATTTTACAAAGCTAGTGTAATTCTTGCATATGTTTCCTCTTAATCCCCAATAACACTGATGAAGCTTCTTTAGCAATTTAAAAAACTTTTGCCAAAATAATTTTTTTCTATTTCTGGAAGAAATGGTAATTTTCAATATTCAATTTTCTTGAAACATGAAAAGTTTTGTCATAACCTATACTATATTTATGTGAAGTCACCAATGAAATAATACATACGAGTGGCTTACATTTGACAGTGAAGGATATATTGTAGTTCCTTAACCCTTTCAGGGTTGAGACCCCGATTCTTAACTCCTTTTCAGGGTCGAAACATTTTCGGAAAAAAAAAAATTATTTTTTCTTATGAAACGATAGAGAATCATTTTCCAATAATAACGCCACCAAAATTATGAAATTTGATGAAAAACTAACGGAATTATGCTTTCGCGAAGTTCGCGGTATCGATGCTATTTACGCATCGGCGATTTCCCCCACTTTGAGCCCTATTTTCAGCAAATTCCAATGTTTCAGTCTACTAAAATTATAGCTATTTTGCTAGAGTTTCATTTGTTCTATCAATTGAGTATAAGAAACCGCCAATTTACCAATTTCAACTACCCAACAAGGTGATCAGAAATTGGCAATTTGGCCAATTTCACACAAATTTCAAAAGATGCCAATTTCAAAATAGGGTCCAGAATGAATGAGACAGACATTCCTGGCACTCAAATAACATTTTATCTGTTCATTATTCACGTCTCCAGGCCCCTCTTACATTACTTTTGCTTTCCATTTTGAATTTTTATTCTCACAAAAAATTGAAGATTTACTGTTATGTATACTATTGCATCATTGTAAAAACGGTATAAATAATATCAGCACACTTGTACAAGAATATTAGACTCGCCAGTTGATGTGTATTATACGCGTGGCATTTTTTTTTTTTTTTTTTTTTTTTTTTTAAACAAACAAATTTTATTTCATTGCAGGTTACATGGGTATTGGAAATTACAATGTAAATTGAGTGCAAGGAGAGCCACTGACATGCCATGGCATTAGGGGCAGCTTATTCTAGTCCTTAAAAACTAGGTACTTAATATTAGAGAAATTTATTGAGTT
>WNWK01033620.1:0-21026 GCA_009830355.1 Cherax destructor | reverse complement strand
TCTCAGGGCCCAAAAATTTTAAAAAATATATATTTTTTTCTTATGAAATGATAGAATTTTTTTTTCCAATCAAAACCCCACAAAATTTAAATTTATCAAAAACTAAGGGGATTGTTTTTGGAAGTTTCGGTATGGATGACTTTTGCATGGGGTTCCCTTTTGGGGGCCTTTTTTTGAAAAATTCATTATCAGCCCACAAAATTATAGCTATTTCGCTGAACTTCATTTCTTCTATCATTATAAAAAACCTTTCCCTATTTACCAATTAAACTACCCAAAATAGTGGTAAAAAATGGCAATTTGGCCAATTTCACAAATTTCAAATGATCCCAATTTCAAAATGAGCCCAGAATAAACAAGGCAGCTTCCGGGCCCTAAAAAAACTTCTTCTCTGTTCATTAGTCACGTTTCCGGGCCCCCTCTTACATTATTTTTGCTTTTCTTTTTGAATTTTATTCTACAAAAAAAAAGAAGATTTCTTTTGTATCCCTGCTCATTGTAAAATTTTTATAAATAATATCAACACTTGTGCATGAATTTGCTGCCAGGATGTGTATTGGCCTGGTGTATTTGTTTTTTTCACCAAATAAAAAAACTTTTTACGGCTCAATTTCAAGGTACTTGTCATTGTCAAAAATCAAATCATCTTTTTTCTGAAATATATTTTCCCTTTTATCAAATGAGACCAGAAAACGAGAATACATCAAAAATACCATCGAAAATAGACTGCAAAGTTTTTTCCAAAAACACGGTCATTTTTTTCCTCATACTGTGGTGCAGGAATTTTTTTCCCCTGACCCCCGAAAATTCTAACAGATACCGCCTGTTTCTGCTTGATTTCAGGCGCTAGAATTTGGCGTTAGTCGTAAAAACCCCGGGCGAAAACGTACTAGTATTTTAAAAACCCAAGGGTTAAAAAATACAATTTTAGTGTAAATTACCTGGATAACTAAAAAAACAAGACAAGTGTTATAATGTGTTTATCTCGTAATACCGTTGGGTTTTGAGTACCCCTGAGCAAGCAGACAGAAAAGGGGGCGACACGGCAGACAGAAGAAAACCCGATGCAGGAAGGCCCAAAAACAGATCAGACAGACAGAAGGTTTGCGTAACAAATAAAGGGGGGCAAAGTAAGCTGTCAAAAAGTCATCATTTAATTTCTGGACTGATAGAAAAGATAAAACTATGGCTCACCCCTCTCCTCAAAATAAGAGTCATTGTAATCAGATGAGATAAGGCAGCGGCCAAAACTTTTTTATGTTATTATTATTATTTAAAGATGATTATTATTATTATTATTATTATTAATTTTAAAAATTATTATTATGCACTTTTTTATTATTATTATTATTATTCACTATCTTTTTATTATTATTTTTTTGCACTATCTTATTATTATTATTTTTATCCCTATCATTATTTTTTTTTGAGTACAATTTCAGTCCCTAATATTAGTGTCAGAACACAGATTGGCTATGAAATCACAAAACTACTAAAAATTGTGATTATGGGGAATAAAAATTAAAAAAATAAAAAAAAAAAAGTAAAAAAAAAGGTATATGGGAACGATTCTGGCCCGGCAGGACTCCTGTTGCTGTCAGGTAAAGGCACCCAGTCCCAAACTTACCCCCTCATATCTCGGTAACTATTTTAAAATTTTTTTATTTTCCTATAACATTTAAAAAAAATGTGCTCTTTATTTCTAAAATTTTTTTTTTTTTTTTTTTTTTCAAAGTTTTGGGGAGGGGGCGGGGCTTAAGTAAATTTTTTGGACCCGTTTAAGGGTTAAAAAAAAGGGGGCAGAAAAAATGGCTTAAAGGTACTTCCTTATTCAACACTATTAAATTTCATTAAACCCCCCACATTCCCATCAATTCTCAAAAAAAGAAAGGGCCCGATCCAAAAGGGGGAGGTGATCAAAAAAACGAAAATTATGGGCCAATACCCTTTTTAATGCTCTCAAAAACCCGAAAAATTAATTCATAGAAAATTTTTCCTACCTCATCTCCACCTTATCACCCCAGTCATTTTGGTTAAGGAAAAAAAAGCACAAATGATCCCCATTATACATTTGCTAGAGTTAATATATACCCCCGAGAAGAAAGAATTTCCCCGGGGAACCCATTGATCTCAAACTTTTGATACAGTCGATCAGCTGTCTTGTTTTCCCGGGTTATCAGCCAAAAAACCTGTGGGGGCTGATCGGAAAGGGGAGGAATGGCTATATTACTCAGATCAACTTAAAATTATTAATAACTCCTGCAAATTGATGAGCATGGAAAATAAAAACCAGCTAAATTTAAATAAAAAAAAGACCTAAAAAAAACCCCTCACAGTGATCAACATCTACAGACACCCAGCCCAAATTCACCATTTTATAAAAAAATTAGGAAACCTGAAAAAACTGTTTGCTCCATGAACAAAGAAAAATTTTCTGCTCACAGGAGACTTCAACATAAATCTCCTTCTTGACCAGGACCCACAGGTAACAAAATTCACAAACACTATGCCCTTTTGCTTATTCAACAATATCAAAACCTACAAGAATTTTTGGGAAAAGGTTTCCCATTAAAAGACCACATCTGGACTATCACTATACCCCCCTCTGAAATCAGGCATAATCACAGACAACACCACGGGCCACTCCCGTTTCCATCCAACCCTGGCTTTTCCCCAAGATACCCAAAATTTCCCTTTGGGGCCTTAAAAAAATCAGCTTTTAAAAATTTTTTATAAAGCTTGTTGACATCGACTGAATCATGGATAAATCATATTAAAGATACTAATGACTCATCAAATATTTTCCCTTAAAAAAAAACCCCCCACCTCTATAAAAAAAACATTGCCCAAAACTAAACAGATCACAGCAAAAGACCAACAATTTCCCCAAACCCTCGCACCAAAAAACCCTTAACAAAAAACACCAATAAAAAAAAATACGGGGAAAAAGGGGGTTTAAAAGCCCGAGAACAAAACCAAAACCCACTCATCAATCCTTCCAGCCTGATAAGAAGGTCGAAAAAAAGTATTATGAGAACAGATTCCAAACCCTAAAAGGGGGTAGAAAAAACCTGAAAAACCCATCTGCAATTCTGGGAAAAAAAAAAGATATCCAAAAATTTTTAAACAAATTATCAAAAAAAAGATGGGAACCCCCACTCCAAACGGACAACAGACAAAAACAATGTTTTTTTCTCACCATAGGAAAAAAAACTAGCGGAAAATCCCAAGCCCCGAAAACCTTAAAGACTACCCCCCCACCAAAAATTTTCCCCAATAAATTTTTCCCAGCTCCTAAAACCCAAAAGAAGTCTGGGTCATAATCAACACCCTTTAAAAAAAAGGCAGGAGACATAAATAGCCTAATCTTTTATGTACAAAAAACTTCACAGGTACTGTCACCAATTATTGTAACACTCTTCAATAAATCCCTTGAAACCTCCACATTCCCATCAATTCTCCCAAAACAGCAAAAGGGGCACCCGATCCATAAAGGAGGTGATCAAAACCGGGCTTAAAAAAATTATGGGCCCAAAATCTAATTTACCACTCCTCCCCAAAAAACTTTGAAAAGGGTTTAAATTTATAGGGCAGATCTATTCCTATCTCATCTCACACAATGTACTTCAACCCCAGTCAGTTCGGATTCAGGACCAACAAAAATCACAAATGATACCATTATACACATCTAGGTTAATATACACCGCACTTGAGAAGAAAGAAGTTCCACTGGGAATCTTCATTGATCTCGAAAAGCATTTGATACAGTCGATCATGATTTACTGCTACAAAACTAGCACACTACGGTATAAGAGGCACTCGCTCAACTACATAAGTCTTACCTCAGTAACAGAAGCCAATATGTGTATACTAATGGAGCGAACTCTTCAACACACAAATTACAGTCGGAGTCCCTCAAGGAAGTGTACTGGGTCCACTCTTATTTCTCATTTACATCAATGACTACCTAATGCATCTCAACTACTCAAACCCATTTTATTTGCAGATGACACAACATATGTTTTCTCACCCTAATCCAGTCATACTGGCCAATACTGTTAATGCAGAATTACAGAAAATATCAACATGGATGACGACCAATAAACTGACTCTAAATACTGACAAGATCTACTTTATACAGTTTGGAAACAGAGGTAAAAATGTTCCACTAAACATAACACTAAACGGTTCACCCATCACAAGACTCACAGAGGGAAAATTCCTAGGTATACACATTGACAGCAGCCTTAAATTCCAAACACATACATGTATACAACAAATTTCCAAGAAAATCTCAAAGACAGTAGGCATATTATCTAAGATACGCTACTATGTACCTCAACCAGCTCTCCTTGCACTATACCACTCACTCATCTACCCTTATCTCACTTATGGAATCTGTGCATGGGGATCTGCAACATTAAATAACCTTAGACCACTCATAACCCAGCAAAAGGCTGCAGTCAGAATGATAACAAATTCCCACTCTAGGCAGCATACTCCACCAATATTCAAAAGCCTAAAACTACTCACCATAAAGAACATTCACACTTATAATTGTGCCTACTACATACATAGAACTCAACATTCTAATATAAACCCTCCACTCAAAATTCTCCTCGCCAACCTTAATAGGACCCATGACCATAACACAAGAAACAGATCACATTTTGATGTACCCCGCGTCCATAGCAACCTATGTAAAAATTCAATGCACATAAAGGGCCCCAGATTCTGGAACTCATTACCAGAAAATACAAAAATAACCTTGTCTGAGAATCATTTTAAGACTCTACTCAAAACCCACCTACTCACACTACCTAAATACTCATACTCAAAAAATACTCATTGTTATTTCTCCTATAAGATACAGTGGTACCCCGACTTACGATATTTTTTCATTCCAGAATGCTGTTCAAGTGCCATTACCAAACGAATTTATCTCCATAAGAAATGATGTAAAATAGACTAGTCCTTTTAGACCCCCAAAATTACACTTACAAGCATTTAAAAATCAAATTACATAAAAGGGTGTGTTTGGGACCATTTAAGTCGGGTACCACTGTAATTCCATTTTTATTATTGTTATGTATGATAATACAGTGGTACCCGGTTTACGATATTTTTCATTCCAGAATGCTGTTCAAGTGCCATTACCAAACGAATTTATCTCCTTAAGAAATGTTGTAAAATAGACTAGTCCTTTTAGACCCCCAAAATTACACTTACAAAAGCATTTAAAAAAATAAACTTACATAAAAGGGTGAGTTTGGGGACCATCGTAAACCGGGGTACCACTGTATTACTTTCAAAAATGCTTAGTATTTTTTCCTGTAAGATAATCTCAATTTGTACTATTATAACATTGTAATATTACCACCTACTCACCATAAACTAAATATGCATTCTGTAAGTTACTTTAAAAAAATACTCAATGTCATTTTCCCAAAATAATTTCAGTTTTTACTAAACACTTGCTGCAATATAGTGTCACCATATTATAATTTGCCAAATGAAATATCATCATATTGTAATCTGCCCAATGTTTAAGCAAATCAAATTCCCATCAATCTATTAAATATTATGTACATAGTCCATAAGTTTTTAGATTAAGCTGCCCGTTATGCCCTGGCATGTCAGTGGCTCTCCTTGCACTTCTATGTATCTTTATTTACTACAAGTACATGTACATTGTATACAGGCCTAGCTGACATCAGTGACATACTACTATATAGAAAGTCCCTTGTTATGCTGAGCATTTCGGGCAGATTAGGTCAGTGTCCTAGGATGCGACTCACACCAGTCGACTAACACCCAGGTACCCATTTTACTGATGGGGAACATAGACAACAGGTGTAAAGAAACACGCCCAATGTTTCTGCCCTGGCTGGGAATCGAACCCAGGCCCTCTATGTAAAATTGCATGAAATAAAAATTATTATTATTATTATTATCAATTATTATTTCTAAAAGTTTTATTTCTCATACCTGGGGGATCATTTACTTTTCTTTTGTTCTTATACTTTAATGCTTGGCAAGTGCTTACTTACTGAAGGTATTTAACCCTCGATATTTTTAATCAAGTTTTATATCCCATTGGAAGGAAAGGGTCACTGCTTTTCTTAGGTGATAGCTAAATATTCATGTTGCATGCATGTCAATACTCCTTTGGAAGGAGGTTGAAGTGTGTGCAGATAAATGAGGACTAATTAACCCTTTCGCTAACTGTGCCTTAGTACTATGGGTTTGAAGTTATGTACTGTCCATGCAGTAGTACTACTCCATGAGCTCAGCTCTCTAGATAATCTGTGAGTGGTAAATTTGGGCCTAGATTGAGAGAATGGGTCTGTGTGATAAGTATGCACCATAAAAAAAAAAACTGTAGCATGCAGCCCATAATGAGAAAAAAATTGCATCCTTGTTTTTGGTTTAAAACAGCAACTTTGCGGTGTATTTTCGTATGTTTTTATGGTTGTATTCTTGGTGTCTTGGCCTCTTTGCAAAAATGGAAGATACAGTGAACCCACGGATTTCCTACTGCTCCCAACTCGAACAATTATGTAAGTGTATTATTGTAAGTGCTTTTGTAAGTGTATTTTTGGGGGGTCTGAAATGGACTAATCTAATTTACATTATTCCTTAGGGGAACAAATTGTTCGGTAATGGCACTCGAACAGCATTCTGGAACAAATTATTAATGAAATCCGGGGTCCACTGTATATTACAGAAATAGGGATGATTTTTATTCTCGGGAGGATTGAAAATAGCTTGAGTAAACAAATTACATCACCTGTCAACACGTCCAACTGATGCATCTAATATGCATTTACAAATGCGCTGATATTATTTATACAGTTATTATAATATTGCATAATGGTAAATATTCTTTTTTTGGTGTGAATAATAATTCTTTGTGTGAATAAAAAATAAAAATGGAATTCATATGTATAGCCTGTGAACGTAACTAATGAACAGAGGATATGTTATTTTAGTGCCAGGAATGCCTAAATCATTTATTCTAAACCCTATTTTGAAATTTGGATATTTTGAAAGTGTGTGAAATTGGCCAAATTACCAATTTCTAATCACTTTATTGGGTAGTTGAAATAGTTGATTGGGTGATTTCTTGTGCTCATTTGATAAAATGGAAGACAAAAGAACAAAATAGCAAGAATTTGTCGACTGGAACAATTTAATTAGCCCAGTGTAAATACCAACAGGACCTTCATTACTCAGGAGGAAAAGGCACAGCCAAGACACAAGCCTATGAAAGACAGGCTAACCCCATGATGGCAATGCCAGTGGTGATTTTTTTAAGGAAGCCTTTACTGGTGTATCCCTGAAAAACCCAAGTGTTAGAAACACAGTGTTAAAAAGAATAATTTGTGTGTGCATTGGAAGGTAACACCAAGGCATGGTCACTACGGAGATTTTCAAGGAATGGTTGACTGGAGTGTTTCCCAGTGTGAAGAAATACCTCCTGGAAAAAAATGCCACTAAAGTGCCTCCTGGTACTGGACAATGCTCCTGCTCATCCTCACAACTTGCAAGAGTTGCTGCCTGACAACTTCAATTTCATCAGAGTGAAGTTCTTGCCTCCTAACACCACTCCCTCATCCAGCCCATGGACCAGCAGGTCATTGCAAACTTCAAGAAACTGTACACCAAAGCAGTGTTTAGAATGCTTTTTATGTGACCTCAGACACTGCATTGACCCTAAGAGAGTTCTGGAAAGAACATTCAATATCGTGTTGCATAGGCCTTATAGGTAAGGCTTGGGAGGAGGACTTCCAGGACTTTGAACCTGCTTGGAGACCACTGTGGCGGATTGTGTTAAAAAGGGATTTTTTAAGGATTTGAGGCTGGTCCTGTCCCGACCCACAACCCGGCCTGTTTGGGGGAAAGGGGGAAGATATTGTGGCATTGGGAAACAGCCTGGGGTTGGGGGTGGGGGGGGTGTGGAAGAGTTGGTGGGGGAGCCCCGAGATAAAACAAGAGCTAAAATCTGGAAACAATAGACCACAGGAGGTTATTCTTCACAAAAAGGGGGGAGAGAGAAAGGGCCTTTTTTAGTTTAAGGGGATAAAAAAAGGGAAGAGTTTAGACATTTGTTGAAAAAAACCACCCTGAGCAAGCTGAAATGAGCCTTTTTTGCAACCACTTCAGTGACAGAGCCAGATGTACTTCAGGGGAAAAAAAGAGGCCGAAAAGAGGACTGTGGGGATTTTTCACCAGGCAGGGGTCAGTACTGCTGGCCTAGTGGCATTAAAAAAAAAAGACCAGTAACCCCCAAAAAAAATTTACCGAGTGTTAATGGGAAGGGGGTTCCCTTCCCAAAAACTACTACTCCCATCCTTTCACTCCTCCCAAGCCTTACCTATAAGGTTTCCTGGGATATGGAAATGTTTTTCCAAAAGTTCTTTTTATATTCATTTTCAGGGTCACATCAAAGACTTTTGAAACATTGCTTTGGTGGGGTTTTAAAAAGTTGAAATGACCTGCTGGTCCATGGGTGAATTTACTTTGATGAATTAAAGCCCCTCCACAATTTTCTCCCAAAGGGTTGGAGGATGACAAGGAGCATTGTCCATTATCAGGAGGCACTTAAGGGCAAAATTTTAATTTTCACAGGGGGGGCCAAACACCCATTGACCCATCTAAGAAAATGTCCTTTGTGACCCATGCCTTTTGTTAGACTTCCACATCACACACAAAAGACTTTGATACGCATCTGCCAAACACTGGGGCAAAGATACACCCGAAAAGGGTTCACTTTTAATCACCACTGGCATTTGAACATCAAAGTTAGCCGTTTTTTTAGGTTATCCGGGGTCCTTTTCCTCCTGGTAATGAAGGTCCTGTTTCATTTTCTTCCAAAAAAGGCCTGTTTTTTCCAATTAACACTTGTTGGGGGAAAATTTTTGCCTCTATGTACCCCTGGGAATTGCACATATTTTTTTGCACTTTTGTCCCAAATGGCTGCTCACCAGCCCCACAACATATTTTGCACTTCATTTTAAACTTGAAAACCCGCCTTGCTGGCTTTAAATTTGTTTACTTCACACTCGGCAGGCATTTTCTTACGAATCATGCAACTTCCTTGCTTTTTTCAAATTTTTCCTCAAACACTATCTCCCCGCTAACTGTTTTTGGTTTATCCACACCAACAACAAATTTTCCCAAACTTCCCGACTTCATCTCTGTTTTGTGATCACATATACTTTCGAACAACAGCTTCCTTGATTTTACGGATTTCCCCTTTTCCCAATGGAGGATGGTAGAATAGGCTTTTCCATACACCTGGCCAGCTAGTATGCATCCCCTTTTTTTTTTCATTATCTCCTTCATTTTTACTGTATTTCTAGCCCCTTTCCCAGGGTGGGACTAGGGTTTTTTCCCCCGGAGCTTATTTAGAGTTAAGCACTAAAACAGGGAATAATGACAATATACTGGTATGAAGGCGTGGGTGGAGGGGTGGGGGTCACCCCGTTTGTAAACAATAGCCCCGGGGAACCCTGGAGTGCCCGCACAGCGGGGCCCAAAGGGACGCATTGGGGCCCAATATCAAACGGGAGCATATCATCGAAAACTGAGTCCATATTTTGACGTAAAATTTTATCGCTAACCGATTTTATCGGGATCCGACGCCATCGCAACCGAAACCCCTGTAATGGTAAAAAAGAAATTAAATTTTTAGGAAAAAAAATTGAGCATTTTTTAAAGTAATATAAAGAACATATTAGTAAAATGGAAATTATCTTTAGGAAAATAAATTTAGTATTTTTTTTTTTATGAGATTTAGTTAAGGGGGAGTAGGTGGTTTTTGGGGAAATCTTAAAAAAGATATTCAGACAAGGTTATTTTAGTAACTTTAAAAAATTTTCCCGATAAGTAAACAGTGGACCCCCAAAATTTCAAAATTCACCCTAAATCTGCCCCAATGCCATTAAGGGAACCGAATTTTCTTCCCTTTTAAAGGAAAAATTTACGTAGGTTAGTCTATTTCAGACCCCCCAAAAAAAACACTTCCCCCAAGAACTTTTTTTAAAAATTATACTTAATAATTAAAAATTTCCTATTGGAAACCCAGGGTCCACTGTTATTTAACCCTTAAAAGGTCCAAACGTATATATAAGTTAAATACTGCTACTGCCCCAAACGTATATTTTTCGTTTTTTTTTTTCCTGCCACCAAATTTGGCATGATTGGCCTGAGATACCTGGTCAAAAATAGAAGGGTCTTAACACTGGTGTGCCCATATTAAAAAAAACTGGGACCACTTACTACTGATTTGTCATATTAACACTCCCTTGAAGTGGGAAAATGATGTCGGAGGCTGGCAGGCCAGCTGGCTGCCTGCCTGCCCCCTGGCCAAAATGGCTGGCCAAACAGCTGGCTGGTCAGCTGGGCCTGATTTGGGTGTTATCTTGTCTGTCTTTCATCTGGCTCTGTCTCAATTTTTTATCCAAGAACACATGTTTTAAAAAATTTATACCTAGGGAAATTACCTAGGGTAACTCAAAAAAATAAAGTGTTAAAATGTGCTTGGGGATCTGCATAATACCATTTGGTGCATGAGCTACTCTCTGAGAAAAGGGGAGACAGAAAGGAGAGGGTACACAGACAGATAGAAAGACAGACAAAAAGACAGACAGAAAGACAGACAAAGACAGACAAAACAGGTTTGGAAATAAAAAAGGGGGAAGGGTAAGCCTTGTCAAATGTCATCCCCGTAATTACTGGACGGGAAAAGGAATAAGATTCCCCTCCCCCCCTCATCAAATGTCACCAGTCATGAAAGGGGAGATCAGATGAGATAAGGCAGCGATACAAATCACATCAGGCTTCAAGGAATTTTATTATTATTATTATTTTACCATCATTATTATGCATTTCTTTATTATTATTATTATCATTATTATGCACTATCATTATTAGGGCACTATCATTATTATTATTATCATTATTATGCACTATCATTATTATTTTTAAATTCACTATCATTATTATTATCATTTGAGTACAATTTAGAACCCAATATTATTCAGAATAAAGTTTGGGCTATAAAATCTAAGAACTATTATAAATTGTAATTATCAGAACATAAAAATTATATAAAATAATAAAAAAAGAAAAAAAAGGTATATCAAAAAACAATTCGGGGAAGTGGCAGGACTCAACCTTTGCCAGGGAGCATCCAGCCCCCCCTTCCCCCCCATTCTCGGGTAAGTACTGACCCTAAAAATTTTTTATTCTATAACATTTAAAAAAATGTGCTCTTTATTTCTATATAAAAAAATATATTTTTTTTTTTTTTTTTTTTTTTAAAATTTATTTACCCCGATTTTTGCAAAAGTTTTTAAAAACGGGACCGCCTTTTTTAAAAACTTTTAAGGATTATGTTAAACGCCCGTGGAAAAATTTTCCCCCCCAAAACCCGTTTAAAAAAAGGAAAAAATTTTAATTAAAAAATTATTATTATTATTATTATTATTATTATTATTATTTTTAATTTATTATTATCTAACACGATAAAAAATGATATTAATGGTTCGGGGGGGGGAAAAATTTTGACCGCACGGAGCCCCCTGGGTTAAACCATTGAGTCAGTTTGGAGGGGGGCTATGACCCAAATAAATTTTTTTAATGCTGACGAAAAATTTTTTTTTGGAAAAAAATCCCAAACACAATTTATATCAGTCAAAGAGAAAAGTGCACCGGGTTTTTCAAGAAAAAGGACGTTTCCCCCCTTGCTCCTTTCGGTAATGCATCAGTTGATTTCAATTTAAACCCCAAATGGTTATTTACTGCCTAAGAATCCTCATGCTTTGGGGAAAAAGGGGATTTGTTTTTCCTTCCCCAAAACCGTAAGTTTTTTTTCCCTACAAGGCCCCGGAGCTAATTGACCCCCCCCCAAACCCCAAAAAATGAGTACAGTTCATTGATTATAAAATACACATGTGTAGAGAACCCAGGATAACCCAAATAAGTCAGACAGAATCTAAATGTCACTTATTCCTTTTTGGGGTTTTCCTTTGGCCCCCCACACACATGCCATGTAGATTTAAACTTTGTAACTGCATCTGTGTATACCTGAATAAACTTATTGTTGTTCAGGGGGGGCATCCCCGCCCCCCCCCCCACCACCCCACCATCCAAAAAAATTTTCATAATGCCAAAAAAAGTCCTCTGCTAAAAACCAGCTGTGTTTTTTAAAAAAAAAAAGGGGTGAATTGTTTTTTTATTTTTAAAAAATTTTTTTTATCTTGTATCTGAAAACAATCGCACCCATTGGCCCCAGTGTTGCTCAAAGTGGAAAGAAAAGGTATAAGCATTTAAGTCTTGGGAATTGGAAAAAAAAGGTTTTGAAAAGACATAACCCATGGGAAAAGAAGGTTATTTTTGTACACATAAAAAAATGTAAACATAATTTTGGGGGGGTGACTGATTTTACTGACTTACGATACTTCTTGGGCTGCCCGCTTACGGGCCTTGGTTTGGACTGGGCCCGGGCGGGCTGGAACTGACTTAGGGGGCCCCCGGGGCTTACTAAAGGGCTTGCCCCACTTACTGAAACTTGGGCTTTTTTAGAAAAGGTTTGGCTGCTTAAAATGATTTGGGCTGACTTAAAAAAATTTTTTTGTTAGCCCCAGTACAACCATAAAATTTATTCCCAGAACCTCATATCTACCTAAACCCAGTGGGGCCCCACAGCATAACCCCCATCTCTTCACAATCATCCAAAAAAAACCAGACCCAAAATTTTAAAAGGAAAATACTATTTTTTTCTGTTACATTTGATTTAAAAAATTAAAAAAAAAAATAAAAAGATAATGAACTACAATTTCATATTTACTTTTATTTTTGAAATCTGTTGGTCTAAAAAAAATTTTTGGTTTTTTTTGGGACTCCGGGAAACCCGAAACCCTTTTTTTTTTCCCATAAGTTTTTTTTTAAATTTTCAAACCCAAAAATTATCTAACACAATTTTTTTTCGGGAAAAGAATTTCTGTGCTAAATGACGTCTACTTTTTGCCCAAAAAAAAGAATCCCCCGGGGGGGAAATCATGATGTATAAAAGCCAATGCAGCAAAATTCATGAAAAAAAAAAATTTTGTCAATTTTTCCCTCAGATTTCTTACTTTTTGTTTTAACCCCTTTAGGAAAAATTCTCTACCGTTTCAAAAAAAAAAAAAAAAAAATTTAAAATTCTTGGAATTTTTACAAGTTTTAGATCAGGAGTCTGGGGCAATTAAAGGTTAGAAGGGGGAGTGCTTCCCAAAAAGGGTAACATGCTTCATCAAGAAGGGTAGCATGCTTCATCAAGAAGGGGAGCATGGCCCTCAAGAAGGGTGCATGCTTCATCAAGAAGGGTAACATCTTCATCAAAGGGGGGAGTGTAAATTTTTCGAAGGGTAGCATGCTTCAAGAAGGGTAGTGTACTTCATCAAAAGGGGAGTGTGCTTCATCAAAAAGGGTAGTGTCTTTAAGAAAGGGTAGGTAGCATGCTTCATTAAGATGGGTAGCTTGCTTCATCAAAAATTTGCATGCTTCCCAAAAAATTTGTGTGCTTCATCAAGGAAAAGGGGAAATGATTCAAGGGAAAAATGGGATGCTTCAAGAATGGTAAGCTTCATCAAGAAAAAATAGTGTGCTTCATCAAGAAGGGTAGTGTGGGTTCATCCCAAAAAGGGTAGTGTGCTTCATCAAAAAGGATGGGATGCTTCAAAAGGGTAGCATCTTCCCAAAAGGGGGAGCATGCTTCAAAAAGGGGGAGCATGTGTCAAGAAAGGGTAGCATGTTTCATCCCAAAAAGGGTAGTGTCTTCAAAACCCAAAAATGGGGGGTACTTCAAGAATTTGCATGCCCTCAAGGGAAAGTGGTGTTTCAAACAAGGGAAAGGTAGTGTACCCAAAAATGGTAGCATGCTTCATCAAGAAGGGTAGTGTGCTTCATCAAGAAGGGTAGTGTGCTTCATCAAGAAAGGGGAGCTCTTCATGGGGGGGTAGTGTGCTTCATCAACAAAAGGGGGGCATGCTTCATCAAGAAAGGGGGGTGTGCTTCAACAAGAAAGGGGAGTGTGCCCCATCCCAAAAAGGGTTGCCAAATTCATCAAGAAAGGGTAGTGTGCTTCATCAAAAGGGGAGCATGCTTCATCAAGAAGGGTAGTGTGCTTCATCAAGAAGAATTTGTGTACTTCAAAACAAGGAAAAGGGTATCATGCTTCAAAAAGGGGAGTGTGCTTCATTAAAATGGTAGTGTGCTTCAAGAAGGGTAGTGTACTTCATCAAGAAAGGGTAGTGTGATTCAAGAAAGGTAGCATTCTTCATCAAAAAGGGTGTGTCTTCATCAAAAAGGGGAGTGTGGTTCATCAAGGGAAAGGGGAGTTACTTCATCAAAAAGGGTAACATGTTTTTAAAATGGGTAACCCATCAAAAAAGGGGAAACATGCTTGGGAAAGGATGTGCTTCATCAAGGGGAAAGGGGGAGTGTTCTTCGAAGGGGGAGCAAGCCAAAGGGAAAGGGGTTTTGTATTTCATCAAGAAGGTTTGGGGTCTTCATCAAAAAGGGTAGTGCACTTCATCAAGGAAATGGTAGCATGCTTCATCAAGAAAGGGTAGTGTACTTCAAAAATGGTAGCATGCTTTATCAAAAAGGGGGAATTTTGCTTTATCAAGAAGGGGGGTGTCTTCATCAAAAAGGGGTAGTGCACTTCATCAAGAATGGTAATGCTTCATCAAAGGAAAAAAGGGGGAGGGGTTTTCTTCAAAAGGGGAATTTGCTTCAAGAATAGTAAACAGGTTGGGAAACCCTGCTTCCCAGTAAGGGTGGTTTATCGAGTTATGTGTCCCGGGTGAAGGTTCTCTGCACATTTTCAAGGTCAGCAATTTCACCCGCCTTGAAAGGTGCAGTTAGTGTGCAGCAATATTCAGCCTAGATAGAACGGCGATCTGAAAGTGTCAACATGGGCTTGGCATCCCTGGTTTTGAAGGTTCTCATTATCCATCCTGTCATTTTTCTAGCAGATGCAATTGCTACGGTGTTATGGTCCTTGAAGGTGAGATCCTCTGACATGATCACTCCCAGGTCTTTGACATTAGTTTTTCGCTCTATTGTGTGGTTGGAATTATTTTTGTACTCCGATGAGATTTTAATTTCTTCACTTTTTACCGTATCTGAGTAATTGAAATTTCTCATCATTGAACTTCATATTGTTTTCTGCAGCCCATTTAAAGATTTGGTTTATGTCTGCTTGGAGTCTTGCAGTGTCTTCAACGGTGGACACTGTCATACAGATTCGAGTGTCATCTGCAAAGGAAGATACAGCACTGTGGCTTATATCCCTGTCTATGTCCGATATGAGGGTGAGGAACAGGATGGGAGCAAGTACTGTGCCTTGTGGAAGAGCTTTCACAGTAGCTGCCTCCAGACTTACTCTGTTGACTACTAATCTTTGTGTTCTACTTGTTAGAAATTATAGATCCATCTAGCAACTTTTCCTGTTATTCCTTTATCACGCATTTTGTGTACTATTACACCATGGTCACACTTGTCAAAGGCTTTTGCAAAGTCTGTGATATAACATCTGCATTTTGTTTGTCTTCTAGAGCATCCAGGACCTTGTCGTAGTGGTCCAGAGTTGGGACAGACAGGAGCGGCCTGCTCTAAACCCATGCTGCCCTGGGTTGTGCAAATTTATGAGTATCAAGATGAGTGGCATCTTGCTTCTTAGAACCTTTCAAAGATTTTTATGATATGGGACGTTAGCGCTATTGGTCTGTAGTTCTTTGCTATTGCTTTACTGTCCCCTTTTGGGGGTGGGGCTATGTCTGTTGTTTTTTTAATCGGGGCGACTCCAGTGTCCATGCTCCTCTCCATAGGGTGTTAAAAACACGTGATAGGGGGTTCTTAGTTTTTGATGAACATGGAGTTCCAGAGTCTGGGCCTGGAGGGGAGTGTATTTATCAAGAAGGGTAGTGCACTTCATCAAGAATGGTAGCATGCTTCATCAAAAGGGAATGCTTCATCAAAAGGGTAGCATGCTTCATCAAGAAGGGTAGTGTACTTCAAGAAGGGTAGGGGCTTTAAGAATGGAGCATGCTTCATCAAGAAAGGGGAGTGTGCTTCATCAAGAAGGGAGGGGCTTCATCAAGAAGGGGAGTTCCATCAAGAAGGGTAGTGCACTTCAACAATGGTAGCATGCTTTACAAGAAGGGGAGCGTGCTTCATCAAAAAGGGGGAGCGTGCTTTATCAAGAAGGGTAGCATGCTTTATCAAGAAGGGTAGGACTTCAAAGAAGGGGAGTGTGCTTCAAGAATGGTAGCATGCTTCGAAGGGGATGTTCCCAAAAGGGGGGTAGGGGCTTCATCAAAAGGGGCATGCTTTAAGAAGGGGCATGTTCACCAAAGGGGGGAGTGTTTCATCAAAAGGTAGCATGCTTTATCAAGAAGGGAATGCATCATCAAGAAGGGTAGCATGCTTCATCAAGAAGGGTAGTGTACTTCATCAAGAAGGGTAGTGTGCTTCATCAAGAAGGGTAAAGCTTCATCAAGAAGGGTAGAGTGCCATCAAGAAGGGTAGTGTGCTTCATGAATTAGGGGAGTGTGCTTTAAGAATGGTAGTGTGCTTCATCAAAAGGGGGAGCATGCTTCATCAAGAATGGTAGTGTACTTCATCAAGAAGGGTAGTGTGCTTCATTTATTTTGCCTCATTCTATGTGCAGATATAAAATAATGTATAAAAATCTTAGTGTATATTTATTCCAGGTTACTGGGTGAAGAGAGAAAATACAAGGAGCCGAGGATTACTATCGACCTTTCTACTGGAATAGGGTAAGCAATTGGGATTTTTTGCTCTTGTTTCAACTAGTATCTTTGTCATTGCAATCCTGAAATTAAATTGTACATGTAGAATATTAATTAAAATGGACAGTGCATCAAATTTTGTTTTTTTATTTCTTCTAAATAGAGTATTTCTGCAATAAAACCTTGATTTTTTTGGGATATCCTGGGTGGCTAACCTTCCGGTTAAAAAATCCAAGAAATTTATTTTATCTTTACTTATGGTCTTTGCTCTCCCCAAAATGGTATGCAGTGGCCCTTTGGTTTTTCCCAAAAATTTTGTTCCAGAATGCTGCTCAAGTCCCATTAAACAATTTATTTCCTTAAGAAATAATGTCAGGGGTTAGTCTATTTCAGCCCCCCAAAAAATACATTGCAACAGCACTTAATAAAAATACACTTACATAAATGTTCATTTTGGAGATGACAAAACCGGGGACCACTGTTTAAAAAATTTGGCCTTATTCCACGACAGATGTCCTTCAACCCACCGGCCACATAAAATTTTGAACAAACATTTAACCATATTCTGATAATATAAGAATTCTAAGACATATTTATTTGTGTTCATTTGTCGTTTTTTATTTTAGGCGCCTTAAAAAACCCCTCAAGGCAGAATCAAAAGAGGACCCCTGGCCTGGAAAAGGGGAATAGGTAGATGCATTAAAATCCATGACAGGTTAGTGTCATCCATAACACTTAATTCCACATAATTGAATTTTTTTAAGCTTTTTGAACTGCACTGATCCCTATCCCCATGAATTACATGAAAATTTTAGAAATCTGGCATTTCATACTAGTGAATTCTTAAAGTAACCCAATATAGAGACAGGAAAACTTGTACAGTGGTTCCTCGTTTAAAACACCCCCAAACTGAACAATTATGAAGTGTTTTTTTAAATGCTTTTTTAAATGATTTTTGGGGGTCTAAAAAGGGTTAATCAATTTACATTATTCTTTATAAAAAATTTCAGATCAGCACTAACAGCCCGGAACGAATTAATCATAACACAAGGTACCACTTTTTTTATTTATCTTAATGTGGATACTATCTTCTTTTTCCCCCAAGCCCGAGGGGCATGTCTAATCCCTTTTTAGTGGCTGATAGGATGGCCCACCCCTTTCCCTTATCCCCTTTTACTGTCGAACCCCCAAAATTTTAAGTGTTTTCATGTCCAAAATATTATAAAAAAAAAAATTTTTTTATAATGTTAAGATTAATTTTTGATTGTTTTCCCCAAAAATTTTTTTTGGATCAGTACTTACCGAGATATAGAGGAGTAAAGGGGGAAAAAACCCCATATAAAAAAGCAAAGTTTCACCCAGTAATCTTTTATTTACTCCCATTCGAAGGTTTCATGTCTTTTCATTTTTTTTTTTTCAAAAAGGGGGAACCCCGTTTTAAACCCCGAGATCGTACTTTTTTAGTTTAGAACCATTTTTCACAAATTTTGTCCCGAGTTTTGCACCGTCCCCCCCGGTTTTGCCTACCCGACCTGTCCCCTGCCCATGCCTGCGGCCCCCCATGCCCCCTTTTCAGTCTGTTTAGTTTCTCCCCAGGTGAGCATTAAATTTTATACTATGCATTAAAGTGCCCCAGAAAGAAAAAAGCATAAAGACACCATTACTTTCCCTTTAAAAAATTTGTAGTCTTTAAATTTAAATTTTTAATATAAAGGTGAATAGTAAGGTGGTAGGGATATTGTAACCCCATCTGGCCCCCCCTTACTTTTATATACAGTGAACCCCAGATTACGTCATTATTTTATTCCAGAATGCGTTCAATGCCGACGAACAATTTGTTCCATAAGGAAAATTTAAAATTTGATTAGTCCTTTTTGACCCCCAAAAAACACTTACAAAAAAAATTAATAATAATAATAATAATAATAATAATATTTATTTAGACATGGTACAATGATACATGGGTAAAAGGGATACATAGGTATGAATGGATGTACTTTAAAAGCCCCAATATGCTGTGCATTATGGGGTTTTCCCTTAGGACTATTTAATATAGACTACAGGGAAAAAAAATTTTGGTTGATAATTTAAAAAGAAGTATAATTTTTATCTAAGTTATAAAGTTTGAATATAAGTTGAAATAATAATTTATTAATTGAAAAGAATGCAACTAATTGAGGGGAGATAAAAATTTTAAAAACAATTAATTGCTTTTGCAGTTACAGTTTACTGGTCATTATAATGTAAATGTTATGGGAAACAGTTAGCTTAGTATGTATTATTCATAACAGGTTTTTACTTTTTAAGTGATTAATCGGGTTTTTACATTTAAGGATTATTCTACTTTGGGGGGAATTTTTGATATTGAATTTAGGTTTGGGTGAGAAGGTTTTTTTAGCATCGTTTTAAATTTTAAAGGGTTTTTTTGGAAAATAACAGGTAATGAATTCCAAATTTTTCGTCCCTTTTTATATGCATTGAGTTTTTACATAGTGTTAGAGGGACCCCGGGGAACATCGAGGAGTGTTTCGTGTCTAGTGTTATGGCCGGGTGTCCTGTAAAATTGGTAAGGGAAGTTTGCCCGGGGGTATATTTTTGCATAGTGTGTTCATGTATGAATGTCTTGAAAGGGGAAGTTTAGGTTTTGAATATTGGGGGAGTATGTTGTCTGGAGGGAATTTTGTTATCATTCTAACTGCTGCCTTTTGTTGTGTTATTAGTGGTCTGAGATGATTTTATTGATGGGGCCCCATGCGAGATTCCATAGGTGAGGTAGGGGTAAAGGGAGTGAGTGATATGGGGTAAGGAGAGCTGGTTGTGGAACATAGTACCGTATTTTTGGATAGTATTCCCACGGTTTTTGAGACTTTTTTGGAAATTTTTTGGGGTTTGTGTTTTAAATTTTGAGGCCACTGTCAAGATGGTTTCCCCAAGAATTTTCCGTCTGTGATTTTTTGGATGGGGGACCCATTTATCATTTTTTAATGGTGTGTTTGTATTCTTTTCCCAAACTGAAAAAAGGGTTTTTTAAATTTAGAGGTTTTTTAGTCAAAATCCAGGTAGATATTTTCTGCAATTCAGTATTTTTAAGGGGTTGGCTAGTATGTCTGGGGTTTAAAAGGGAGATAACGTATGTAGTGTCATCTGCAAATAAAGGGGTTTTAGTAGTTGAGATGCATTTGGTAGATCGTTAATGTAAATGAGAAAGAGAAGGGGGCCCAAAAACACTTCCTGGGGCATAACATAACCGGGGTCCCACCCTTTTAGGGTCGAGAGGCCCTCTCCCAAACTTGTTCTCAGGGTCGAAAAAATTTGGAAAAAAAAAAATTTTTTTTTTATGAAATGGGTAGTTTTTTTTTTGAGTTTTATCGGCCAAAAAAAATTTTTCATCAATACCTTTGTGAGATATGGAGGGTTTAATTTGACAGAAATTGAACCGCTTACGGCAACAAACACCGACTGCCGGTTTATCCGGGGAATAGTTTATTTTGTTTTTCCTACTTTTTTTTTTATTTTCTAATATTTTATTTTTTTTAAGTAACTTTTTTGGCCTTTAGACCAATATAAAGACTATTTGGTATACAGGGACCCTTTTCAACGAAAAACAAAATTCATTCCAGAAGCCCGCTCAATGCCAACCGAACAAATTTTTTTTTTGAGTTTTATCGGCCCAAAAAATTTTTTTTTATCAATACTTAGTGAGATATGGAGGCGTGAATTTTACAGAAATTGGGGAAAGGGAGGCAACATCACCACCCCGGGCAACCTAAAGTTTATTTTGTTTTTTTCCCAATTTTTTCTTTTTTTTCTAATATTTTTTTTTTGTTTAATTTTTTTGGCCTGTGAGACCAAAAATAAAGACTATTTGGTATACAGTGGACCCCCCCAACGACAAAACCCTTCCAGAAGCCTGCTAAAAGCCAAAATTTCCCCCTTTTCCCCCTTTAAAAAATAATGTCACGGGGTTTTCTATTTCAGCCCCCCAAATATACACTTCCCCAAGCATTTTCAATATTATACTTTTTTAAAATTGGACCCTTTTTGGGTGCCAGGGGGGGACACTAACCCCCCATTGTATACACACAAAACCACAAAAATTTTTATTATATTGTTTACAAAACATTTTTAAAAAAAAACCAACAATAAAAATGTTTTTTTTTTTACTATTTTTTTCAAAATATAAACCACCCCACTTTTTTCCCCAAAATAAATACAGTGGTA
>WNWK01033619.1:0-21027 GCA_009830355.1 Cherax destructor | reverse complement strand
GGAAAATGGGATTAACAAAGGGGATATAAATAAGGTTTGAGGATATCTCTCCAAGAGAGAACACGCAAATGGGATTCAAGATAATTTAGATTTAGAAAGGATATAGGGTATTGGTTTGGAAATAGGGAAGTTGATGAGTAACAGTCTGCCTAGTAGGGTTATTGGTAGGACCTTGGGTGTTTCAAATTTAGGTTGGAAAAAAGAACATAAGAACATAAGAAAGGAGGAACACTCAGAGGCCCGTTGGCCCAAAGGGGTCCCAACAACGTCCCACAAACAGAACATTTGCTCAACCCATTTTCAAGCTACCCAAGAAATGTTTTGACAATTCTACCCACTCATGGGAGTCCCACTCAAATCCAACCCCTTCACTATAATTTATCCAACCATTGGTAGAATTACCGACAATATGTAATAAAAGGACACAAATGCAACAATGTAATTTTAGTGAACGTTTCCTTCCAGGAGCTTTCTCGCCGTTACAAGGGTTACATGGACACAGTTATTAATACTCAAAGTGAGGTGAAATATAGTGGTGGTCGAGGTAGTAGGATAAGTAGTAGTAGTAGTAGTATGGGTTAATAAATAAGGAGAACAATCAATATGCACATGAGTAAAAGGGAAAAAACAAATACTTTGGGTGAAACAAAGGTTAGACAAATATTTTATGTGAGGTTGAAATATAGAAGGAGGTTCCACATCTACGAGTGCTTGTGTTGAATTGCAGGAGAGACTATGTGATGGTATGGTTAACTGTTTTCAGGAGGATTCTGAAGACTTGAGATGTGAAGTGCCTTTTTTTGTTTAATTGTGTTGATAAATTCAGAGTGAGGGGGTTGGATTTGGAGTGGGACCGGCATGAGTGGGTAGAATTGTCAAAGCTATTTCTGGGTAGCATTGAAAATTGGGTTGAGCAAATATTCTTTAGTGGGACGGATTGTGAAGGACCGCCAGATCCAACAGGCCGTGCAGGTTCCTCCTTTCTATTTAGGGGTTATGGGGTGGGTTTCAAATTTAGTTGGGTTCAGAGTAAGTTTACTGCATGGGAATTTCGTTTCTTTGGGGGGCTGGAAAAATCTTAAAAAGGACCCGTTGGGCCAGGTGCTGATCTTCCTCTTATTTCTTGATATTCCAAGAGAGAACCCGCAAATGGATTCAAGAAAACATAAGAAATAAGAAAGGAGGAACACTGCAGCAGGCCGGGCCTATACTAGGAGGTCCTTCTACAACGTCCCACTAACAGAATATTTGCTCAACCCAATTTTCAATGCTACCCAAGAAATAAGCTTTGACAATTCTACCCACTCATGCGCGAGCCCCACTCAAACCCAAAGCCCCTCTCACTCATGAATTTATCCAACCTAAATTTGAAACTACCCAAGGTCCAGCTTCAATAACCCTACTAGGCAGACTGTTCCACTCATCAACTACCTATTTCCAAACCAATACTTTCCTATATCCTTTCTAAATCTAAACTTATCTAATTTGAATCCATTATTGCGGGTTCTCTCTTGGAGAGATATCCTCAAGACCTTATTTATATCCCATTTGTTAATACCCATTTTCCACTTGATACCTCGATCATGTCTCCCTCATTCTACGTCTTACAAGTGAATGTAATTTTAGTGTCTTCAATCTTTCTTCGTAAGGAAGATTTCTAATGCTATGTATTAATTTAGTCATTCTCATGAATGTTTTCTAACGAATTTATGTCCATTCTGTAATATGGAGACCAAACTGAGCTTGCGTAATCTAGGTGAGGCCTTACTAATGATGTAAAAAGCTGTAATATAACCTCTGGACTTCTGTTGCTAACATTTTGATATAAATCCAGTAATCTATTTGCCTTTTACGTACGCTTAGGCATTGCTGTCTTGGTTTTAAGGTTGCTGCTTACCATCACCCCAAGTCCTTCTCGCAATCTGTATGGCTAAGTTCTACGTTATTTAACTTATAAGTGCTTGGGTTATGGACACTCCCGAGCTTCAGAACCTTGCATTTATCTACTTGAACTGCATCTGCCACTTTTCTGACCACGAATTAAGTTTGTCTAAATCTTCCTGAAGTTCTATGACATCTATGTTTGAATCAATTATCCTACCTATCTTCGTGTCGTCGGCGAATTTGCTCATATCACTAGTAATTCCCTCATCAAGGTCATTGATATACATTATAAATAACAATGGGCCTAAGACTGATCCCTGTGGAACACCACTTGTTACAAGTCCCCATTCGGATTTAACCCCATTTATGCACACTCTCTGCTTCCTATTGGTGAGCCATGACTCGATCCATGACAGCACTTTTCCCCCAATGCCATGAGCTGCCACTTTCTTTAACAGTCTCTGGTGCGGTACTCTATCAAAGCCTTACTAAAGTCTAAATAAACAATATCGAATTCTTTATTGTGATCAACAGCTTCAAAAGCTTTACTGAAGAAGGTTAATAAATTAGATAGGCAGGAACGGCCCCTCGTGAATCCATGCTGGGTATCATTAATCAAATTATGGTTATCTAGATGGCTTCTAATAATATCAGCTATAATTGACTCTAGTAATTTGCCTACAATTGAGGTCAGGCTTATTGGGCGGTAATTTGACGGTAGTGACTTGTCCCCTGCTTTAAAAATAGGAATTACGTTAGCCATCTTCCACATATCAGACACTACACCTGTTTGAAGAGATAAATTAAAATGTTTGAGTATCATTAATCAAATTATGCCTATCGAGATGGCTTCTTATGTTATCAGCTATAATCGACTCTAATAATTTGCCTACAATTGAAGTTAGAATTATGTATTTTAGTGGGCCTGAAGAAGATAAATTATGTAGTATCACAGTCACTAGCGAAATGGTTATCAAACAGATAGACCGTTTGAAGCAAAATAAATCGCCAGGCCCTGATGAGCTTTTTTCAAGGGTTCTTAAGGAATGCAAAATTGAACTCTGTGAACCCTTAACTAACATTTTTAACCTATCTCTTCAAACAGGTGTAGTGTCTGATACGTGGAAGATGGCTAATGTAATTCCTATTTTTAAAGCAGGGGTGACCTGTTCTTAGCTCAGAGAGGACGTGTCTAGGGTTCTCTGTGGATTGAACCACTTTTGCTCTGTGAAGTGAACCAAGATGCCGTCCATTGAGCAACTTTACCAGCAGCTTAAGGAGGAATTGAGGGTAGCGAAGCTTGAGATTCGGCGATTGACGGAGGAAAACAAGAGGATTCGTAGTAGTCCTCCTGTTGTGAGTCCTCAGGTCAAGAAGGGAACTTGGGCAGTGGCCGGACTTCAAGGAACAAAGTTGAAGATCAAGAAAACGAATGGAGAGTTAGAAACGATGAAGAAGAAAGAGTCTGCTGTGGAAACATCGAATGCCTTCTCCGTGCTACACGATGAATGTGAGTCGACTACTGGGAACGTCACGACGAACGACACAAAGGAAGGTAAAAACATTGTTGTTGTTGGGGATAGCCAGGTTAGGTATATGGATAGGGCTTTCTGCTTGAAGGATAAGAGTAGGAGACAGAGGGTTTGCTTTCCTGGGGCTGGGATGGAGGATATTGTTGACCGGCTTGACAACATCATGAACGGTAATGGGATCAATCCTATTATCTGCCTCAGTGCTGGAGGCAATGATGTAGGGTAGTTGATGAGTGGAACAGTCTGCCTAGTAGGGTTATTGAAGCAAGGACCTTGGGTAGTTTTAAATTTAGGTTGGATAAATTCATGAGTGAAAGGGGTTGGATTTGATTGGGAATTGCACATGAGTAAATAAAATTATCAAAGCTTATTTCTTGGGTAGCATTGAAAATTAGGTTGAACAAATATTCTGTTAGTGGGATGGAATGTGAAGGACCTGCCTAGTATGGGCCAACAGGCCTGCTGCAGTGTTCCTCCTTTCTTATGTTCTTATGTTCAAGCGTAGAAGTGAGGATTTAGTTAGAAGGTACAGGACAGCAATAGACATAATTAGGAAGAAGGGGGAGCGCCCTGTTATATGTGGCATTTTGCCAAGAAGGAGTGTTGGAAATGAATGGCTGTCCAGAGCGATTGGTATAAATTGCTGGCTGGACAAACACTGTAAGGATAATGCAGTCCCATTCATTGACAACTGGGACCACTTCTATGGCCGAAATGACATGTATGCCAGGGATGGGGTTCACTTATCCAGGGCAGGTGTAGAATTTCTCTCTAGCTCAGTTGAGGATGTTGTTAGGGCTTTAAACTAGGATTAGTTAGAGGTATGGGTTTAGGAATGGTGAATAATGAGGGTCAAAATATTGATTCAGGCTTTGACATCATAAATCTTAACAATAACAGTAATCAAGTAACACAGGGTAATAATAGTAACAGAAATTGTGTAAAACAAAAGCTGAATATGAAAAGGTTCACAAGAAGATACATCTCAATGTATTTTACACTAACTGTCGAAGCGCCAGAAATAAAATTAACGAATTACGTTTGGTAGCATGTGCAGGGAACTTTGATGTCATTGCAATAACTGAAACATGGTATAATATAAAGAGTCGGGATATGATTGCTGAGTGTCATATTCAGGGGTTTAAGTTGTTCCATGTAGATAGATATAATGGGAAAGGGGTGGAGTTGCATTATATGTACGAGAAAATATAAATTGCTGCATAAAAACAGGCATAAAAATAGATGGATCATTAACAGAATCTGTTTGGGTAGAGTTTCTAGAAGGTCAAGAAAACTGATTGTAGGTGTAATATACCGACCTCAGGCTTGGATCACGATAGAGGGAGACTTCTTTGGGACGAAATTGTTAGGGCTTCTAGACACAATAACGTAGTGATAGTAGGGGATTTTAACTTTAGTCAAATTGACTGGACTTCTTTGACCGGTAATCTGGAGTCCAGTGACTTTATGGAAGTAGTTCAGGACTGTTTTCTGAAGCAGTGTGTGACGGAGCCTACCAGAGGTAATAATTTGCTCGACCTAGTCTTGTCAAATAAAGAAACCCTTGTAAATAATCTGGAGATCACTGAAGAGCTTGGCGCAAGTGATCACAAATCCATTACTTTTAATATTACCTGGGAGTACGAGAATAGGGATAATACGGTAAAAGTTCCTGATTTTCGTTCTGCCGACTATACTGTCTAATCTCGACTGGGGTAATCTAGCTAACGATTACGATGGGATCTGCGTTTATGATTTTTTTCTTAAGAACATAAGAACATAAGAAAGGAGGAACACTGCAACAGGCCTGTTGGCCCATACTAGGCAGGTCCTTCACAATCCGTCCCACTAACAGAATATTTGCTCAACCCAATTTTCAATGCTACCCAAGAAATAAGCTTTGACAATTCTACCCACTCATGCGCGAGTCCCACTCAAATCCAACCCCTCTCACTCATGAATTTATCCAACCTAAATTTAAAACTACCCAAGGTCAATAACCCTACTAGGCAGACTGTTCCACTCATCAACTACCCTATTTCCAAACCAATACTTTCCTATATCCTTTCTAAATCTAAACTTATCTAACTTGAATCCATTATTGCGGGTTCTCTCTTGGAGAGATATCCTCAAGACCTTATTTATATCCCCTTTGTTAATACCCATTTTCCACTTGTATACCTCGATCATGTCTCCCCTCATTCTACGTCTTACAAGAACATAAGAACATAAGAAAGGAGGAACACTGCAGCAGGCCTGTTGGCCCATACTAGGCAGGTCCTTCACAATCCGTCCCACTAACAGAATATTTGCTCAACCCAATTTTCAATGCTACCCAAGAAATAAGCTTTGACAATTCTACCCACTCATGTGCGAGTCCCACTCAAATCCAACCCCTCTCAGTCATGAATTTATAAAACCTAAATTTGAAACTACCCAAGGTCCTAGCTTCAATAACACTACTAGGCAGACTGTTCCACTCATCAACTACCCTATTTCCAAACCAATACTTTCCTATATCCTTTCTAAATCTAAACTTATCTAACTTGAATCCATTATTGCGGGTTCTCTCTTGGAGAGATATCCTCAAGACCTTATTTATATCCCCTTTGTTAATACCCATTTTCCACTTGTATACCTCGATCATGTCTCCCCTCATTCTACGTCTTACAAGTGAATGTAATTTTAGGGTCTTCAATCTTTGTTCGTAAAGAAGATTTCTAATGCTATGTATTAATTTAGTCATTCTACGCTGAATGTTTTCTAACGAATTTATGTCCATTCTGTAATATGGAGACCAGAACTGAGCTGCGTAATCTAGGTGAGGCCTTACTAATGATGTATAAAGCTGTAATATAACCTCTGGACTTCTGTTGCTAACACTTCTTGATATAAATCCCAGTAATCTATTTGCCTTATTACGTACGCTTAGGCATTGCTGTCTTGGTTTAAGGTTACTGCTTACCATTACCCCCAAGTCCTTCTCGCAATCTGTATGGCTAAGTTCTACGTTATTTAACTTATAAGTGCTTGGGTTATGGACACTCCCGAGCTTCAGAACCTTGCATTTATCTACATTGAACTGCATCTGCCACTTTTCTGACCACGAATTAAGTTTGTATAAATCTTCCTGAAGTTCTATGACATCTATGTTTGAATCAATTATCCTACCTATCTTCGTGTCGTCGGCGAATTTGCTCATATCACTAGTAATTCCCTCATCAAGGTCATTGATATATATTATAATAACAATGGGCCTAAGACTGATCCCTGTGGAACACCACTTGTTACAAGTCCCCATTCGGATTTAACCCCATTTATGCACACTCTCTGCTTCCTATTGGTGAGCCATGACTCGATCCATGACAGCACTTTTCCCCAATGCCATGAGCTGCCACTTTCTTTAACAGTCTCTGGTGCGGTACTCTATCAAAAGCCTTACTAAAGTCTAAATAAACAATATCGAATTCTTTATCGTGATCAACAGCCTCAAAAGCTTTACTGAAGAAGGTTAATAAATTAGATAGGCAGGAACGGCCCCTCGTGAATCCATGCTGGGTATCATTAATCAAATTATGGTTATCTAGATGGCTTCTAATAATATCAGCTATAATTGACTCTAGTAATTTGCCTACAATTGAGGTCAGGCTTATTGGGCGGTAGTTTGACGGTAGCGACTTGTCCCCTGCTTTAAAAATAGGAATTACATTAGACTTAGACTTAGAGCGTTGAATCTCCACTCTCTGGAGAGACGTAGAATGAGGGGAGATATCATCGAGGTGTACAAGTGGATGATGGGCATAAACAAAGGAGATATTAATAAAATACTGAGGATATCGAACCAAGTAAGAACCAGAAATAACGGATTTAAATTGGAAAAATTTAGATTTAGAAAGGACATAGGCAAGTACTGGTTTTCGAACAGAGTTGTAGATGCGTGGAACAATCTTCCGAGTACTGTGATAGAGGCTAGGACCTTGGGTGGCTTTAAAAAGAGATTGGACAAATATATGAGTGGGAGGGGCTGGGTTTGATTGGTGTCGTGAGTACGGGAATAAATTCTTAGGTAGTGGTGGTTTTGATAAGGACATGCCTTGTATGGGCCAGTAGGCCTTCTGCAGTGTTCCTCCATTCTTATGTTCTTATGTTCTTATCTTCCACATATCAGACACTACACCTATTTGAAGAGATAAATTAAAAATGTTAGAAATAGTCATTAATAATGTACAACGTGCACAGAGTATATTTATTCCCCAGAGAGAATTTAGGTCAAATAATAACGATCCCAAATGGATTAACAGGAGGCTAAAACATCTATTAGGGGAGAAAAGAGGAATTTATAGGCGCATCAAAAGAGGAGATGTTAACCTTATTGACCAATATGTTCAGTTGAAAAGAGAAGTAAAAAGGGATTAGAAAGGCTAAACGTGACTATGAGATTAAGGTTGCTAATGAATCAAAGACTAATCCAAAAGGGTTCTTTCAAGTGTATAGGACGAAGGTGAGGGAAAAGGTAGGACCTCTGAAAATTGGGAATGGTCAGCTGACGGATAACGAACTGGAAATGTGTTCTCTATTTAATGACTATTTTTGTCAGTCTTTACACAAGAAGACGTAAATGAGATTCCAGAAATTAACAATTATTCAGTTCCTGAAGAATTCAAGTTAACTAATATTACTGTCACGAGGGACATGGTTATCAAACAGATAGATAAACTGAAGCAAAATAAGTCCCGGGACCCGACGAGTTGTTTTCCAGGGTACTTAAAGAATGCAAGATGGAACTTAGTCAGCCATTAACGAATGTGTTTAATTCGTCCATCCTAACTGGTATTGTGCCAGAGATGTGGAAGATAGCTAATGTAGTTCCTATATTCAAATCAGGGATAAGTCAATTCCATCAAATTACCGTCCAATAAGCCTCACATCTATAGTAGGCAAATTATTAGAATCAATTATAGCTGATATTATTAGAAGTCACCTTGAAGAACATAATTTGATTAATGAATCTCAGCATGGGTTCACGAGGTCGTTCCTGCCTAACAAATTTACTGACGTTTTTCAATAAAACATTTGAGGCAGTAGACAGTGATAAAGAATATGATATAGTTTACTTGGATTTCAGTAAGGCCTTCGATAGAGTACCTCACAAGAGACTCTTAAGAAAGGTGGCAGCTCATGGTATAGGAGGTAAAGTTCTAGCATGGATAGAGGCATGGCTTACCAATAGAAAGCAGAGAGTTTCCATTAATGGGGTCAAATCTGAATGGGGATTAGTCACTAGTGGCGTTCCACAAGGATCAGTTTTAGGCCCATTGTTGTTCATAATTTACATAAATGACCTTGATGAAGGAATTGCAAGTGACATGAGTAAATTTGCTGATGATACAAAAATAGGCCGTATGATTCATTCTGAGGAGGACACCAGTGAACTCCAGGAGGATTTGGACAAATTAATGTCTTGGTCTGAAAAGTGGCAGATGAGGTTCAATGTGGACAAGTGTAGGGTACTAGTCCTTGGTAATGAAAATATCCCTCGAATTTATAAACTAGGTGAAGTAGAGCTTGATCATGCAGAGTGTGAGAAGGACTTGGGAGTCGTGGTAAGCAGGAATCTAAAGCCAAGACAGCAGTGCCTAAGTGTGCGCAATAAGGCTAACAGATTACTAGGATTTATTTCAAGAAGTATAAGCAACAGAAGTCCAAAAGTTATTTTACAGCTCTATACATCACTAGTGAGACCTCATTTGGATTATGCAGCTCAGTTTTGGTCTCCTTACTACAGGATGGATATAGATTCATTGGAGAACATACAAAGAAGAATGACTAAAATGATTTACAGTATAAGAAATCTCCCGTATGAAGATAGACTTAGAGCGTTGAATCTCCACTCTCTGGAGAGACGTAGAATGAGGGGAGATATCATCGAGGTGTACAAGTGGATGATGGGCATAAACAAGGGAGATATTAGTAAAATACTGAGGATATCGAACCAAGTAAGAACCAGAAATAACGGATTTAAATTGGATAAATTTAGATTTAGAAAGGACATAGGCAAGTACTGGTTTTCGAACAGAGTTGTAGATGCGTGGAACAATCTTCCGGGTACTGTGATAGAGGCTAGGACCTTGGGTGGCTTTAAAAAGAGATTGGACAAATATATGAGTGGGAGGGGCTGGGTTTGATTGGTGTCGTGAGTACGGGAATAAATTCTTAGGTAGTGGTAGTTTTGATATGGACCTGCCTTGTATGGGCCAGTAGGCCTTCTGCAGTGTTCCTCCATTCTTATGTTCTTATGTTAAGTCGTTACCATCAAATTACCGACCAATAAGTCTAACTTCAATGGTAGGCAAATTATTAGAGTCGATTATAGCTGATAACATAAGAAGCCATCTCGATAGGCATAATAAACATAAGAACATAAGAAAGGAGGAACACTGCAGCAGGCCTGTTGGCCTATTCTAGGCAGGTCCTTCACATTCCATCCCACTAACAGAATATTTGTTCAACCAAATTTTCAATGCTACCCAAGAAATAAGCTTTGATAATTTTATTTACTCATGTGCAATTCCCAATCAAATCCAACCCCTTTCACTCATGAATTTATCCAACCTAAATTTAAAACTACCTAAGGTCCTTGCTTCAATAACCCTACTAGGCAGACTGTTCCACTTATCAACTACCCTATTTCCAAACCAATACTTTCCTATATCCTTTCTAAATCTAAACTTATCTAACTTGAATCTATTATTGCGGGTTCTCTCTTGGAGAGATACCCTTTGTTAATAATTTGATTAATGATACTCAACATGGATTCACCAGGGGCCGTTCCTGCCTAACTAATTTATTAACTTTTTTCAGTAAGGCTTTTGAGGCAGTTGATCATGATAAAGAATTCGATATTGTTTATTTGGATTTTAGTAAGGCTTTTGATAGAGTACCACATCAGAGACTGTTAAAGAAAGTGGCTGCTCATGGCATTGGGGCAAAAGTGTTTTCATGGATCGAGTCATGGCTCACCAATAGGAAGCAGAGGGTGTGCATTAATGGGGTTAAATCTGAGTGGGGATCTGTAACAAGTGGCGTTCCACAGGGATCGGTTTTGGGCCCGTTGTTGTTTATAATATATATAAATGACCTTGACGAGGGAATTTCTAGTGATATGAGCAAATTCGCTGATGACACGAAGATAGGTAGGATAATCGATTCAGACGTAGATGTCAGTGAACTACAGGAGGATTTAGACAAACTCAATTCCTGGTCAGAAAAATGGCAGATGCAGTTCAATGTAGATAAATGCAAAGTTCTAAAGCTCGGGAATGTTCATAACCCTAGCACCTACCAGCTTAATAATGTTGAACTCAGCCGTAGAGAATGCGAAAAGGATCTGGGGGTTATGGTAAGCAGCAACCTCAAACCAAGTCAGCAATGCATAAGCGTAAGAAATAAAGCAAATAGATTACTGGGATTTATATCAAGAAGTGTAAGCAACAGAAGTCCAGCGGTTATATTACAGCTTTATACATCATTAGTAAGGCCTCACCTAGATTATGCAGCTCAGTTCTGGTCTCCATTTTACAGAATGGATATAAATTCGTTAGAAAACATTCAGCGACGAATGACAAAGTTAATTCATAGCATTAGAAATCTTCCGTATGAAGAAAGATTGAAGACCCTTAAATTACATTCACTTGTAAGACGAAGAATGAGGGAGACATGATCGAGGTATATAAGTGGAAGATGGGTATTAATAAGGGGATATAAATAAGGTCTTGAGGATATCTCTCCAAGAGAGAACCCGCAATAATGGATTCAAATTGGATAAGTTTAGATTTAGAAAGGATATAGGAAAATATTGGTTTGGAAATAGGGTAGTTGATGAGTGGAACAGTCTGCCTAGTAGGGTCATTGAAGCTATGACCTTGGGTAGTTTCAAATTTAGGTTGGATAAATTCATGAGTGAGAGGGTTGGATTTGAGTGGGACTCGCACTTGAGTTAATAGAATCTTCAAAGCTTATTTCTTGGGTAGAATTGAAAATTAGGTTGGGCAATTATTCTGTTAGTGGGATGGATTGTGAATGACCTGCCTAGTATGGGCCAACAGGCCTGCTGCAGTGTTCCTCCTTTCTTATGTTCTTATACTAGGCAGGTCCTTCACAATCCGTCCCACTAACAGAACACTTGCTCAATCCAATTTTCAATGCTACCCAAGAAATAAGCTTTGATAATTCTATTTACTCATGTGCGAATCCCACTCAAATCCAACCCCTTTCACTCATGAATTTATGGGTAGTTTCAAATTTAGGTTTGGGTAGTTTCAAATTTAGGTTGGGTAGTTTCAAATTTAGGTTGGATAAATTCATGAGTGAGAGTGGTTGGATTTGAGTGGGACTCGCGCATGAGTGGGTAGAATTGTCAAAGCTTATTTCTTGGGTAGCATTGAAAATTGGGTTGAACAAATATTCTGTTAGTGGGATGGATTGTGAAGGACCTACCTAGTATAAGAACATAAGAAAGGAGGACCACTGCAGCAGGCCTGTTGGCCCATACTAGGCAGGTCCTTCACATTCCATCCCACTAACAGAATATTTGTTCAACCTAATTTTCAATGCTACCCAAGAAATAAGCTTTGATAATTTTATTTACTCATGTGCAATTCCCACTCAAATCCAACCCCTTTCACTCATGAATTTATCCAACCTAAATTTAAAACTACCCTACTAGGCAGACTGTTCCACTCATCAACTACCCTATTTCCAAACCAATACTTAAGAACATAAGAATGGAGGAACACTGCAGAAGGCCTACTGGCCCATACAAGGCAGGTCCTTATCAAAACCACCACTACCTAAGAATTTACTCCTGTACTCACGACACTAATCAAACCTAGCCCCTCCCACTCATATATTTGTCCAATCTCTTTTTAAAGCCACCCAAGGTCCTAGCCTCTATCACCTTAATCGGAAGATTGTTCCACGCATCTACAACTCTGTTCGAAAACCAGTACTTGCCTATGTCCTTTCTAAATCTAAATTTATCCAATTTAAATCCGTTATTTCTCGTTCTTACTTGGTTCGATATCCTCAGTATTTTATTAATATCTCCTTTGTTTATGCCCATCATCCACTTGTACACCTCGATGATATCTCCCCTCATTCTACGTCTCTCCAGAGAGTGGAGATTCAATGCTCTAAGTCTATCTTCATACGGGAGATTTCTTATACTGTAAATCATTTTAGTCATTCTTCTTTGTATGTTCTCCAATGAATCTATATCCATCCTGTAGTAAGGAGACCAAAACTGAGCTGCATAATCCAAATGAGGTCTCACTAGTGATGTATAGAGCTGTAAAATAACTTTTGGACTTCTGTTGCTTATACTTCTTGAAATAAATCCTAGTAATCTGTTAGCCTTATTGCGCACACTTAGGCACTGTTGTCTTGGCTTTAGATTTCTGCTTACCATGACTCCCAAGTCTTTTTCACATTCTGTATGATCAAGCTCAACTTCACCTAGTTTATAAATTCGAGGGATATTTTCATTACCAACGACTAGCACCTTACACTTGTCCTATACCCTTAAATTACATTCACTTGTAAGACGAAGAATGAGGGGAGACATGATCGAGGTATATAAGTGGAAGATGGGTATTAATAAGGGGAATATAAATAAGGTCTTGAGGATATCTCTCCAAGAGAGAACCCGCAATAATGGATTCAAATTGGATAAGTTTAGATTTAGAAAGGATATAGGAAAGTATTGGTTTGGAAATAGGGTAGTTGATGAGTGGAACAGTCTGCCTAGTAGGGTCATTGAAGCTATGACCTTGGGTAGTTTCAAATTTAGGTTGGATAAATTCATGAGTGAGGGGGGTTGGATTTGAGTGGGACTCGCACTTGAGTTAATAGAATCTTCAAAGCATAATTCTTGGGTAGAAATGAAAATTAGGTTGGGCAATTATTCTGTTAGTGGGATGGATTGTGAAGGACTTGCCTAGTATGGGCCAACAGGCCTGCTGCAGTGTTCCTCCTTTCTTATGTTCTTATGTAACTTGAATCTATTATTAAGGGTTCTCTCTTGGAGAGACATTATTTATATCCCCTTTGTTAATACCCATTTTCCACTTGTATACCTCGATCATGTCTCCCCTCATTCTACGTCTTACAAGTGAATGTAATTTAAGGGTCCTTAATCTTTCTTCGTAAGGAAAATTTCTAATGCTATGTATTAATTTAGTCATTCTACGCTGAATGTTTTCTAACGAATTTATGTCCATTCTGTAATATGGAGACCAAAACTGAGCTGCGTAATCTAGGTGTGGCCTTACTAATGATGTATAAAGCTGTAATATAACCTCTGGACTTCTGTTGCTAACACTTCTTGATATAAATCCCAGTAATCTATTTGCCTTATTACGTACGCTTAGGCATTGCTGTCTCACTGCAAACCTAAATTTGAAACTAACCAAGGTCCTAGCTTCAATAACCCTACTAGGAAGACTGTTCCACTCATCAACTACCCTATTTCCAAACCAATACTTTCCTATATCCTTTCTAAATCTAAACTTATCTGCCACTTTTCTGACCAGTTTAAATCCAGTCTAAATCCAACGCTTGGGTAGCGTTGGAAATTGGGTTGGGTAAATATTCTGTTAGTGGGATGGATTGTGAAGATCCTGCCCTTTGTTCCTCCTTTCTTATGTTCTTATAAGTAAGCGCCAAAACCACAAGGGTCAAACAGCATAAAGAATAAGTTGGATAAATATGTAGGTTTGGTGGGTCTGATTTGAGAAGGATCTGCTCAGCATGGACTAATAGGGCTGATGTCGTTACTGCATCTCACTCTCATCGTATATAAATAAACACAACTCGAGGCTGCTCCATTCAGTATCTCAAGCATACTCCGTGTGTCTAGACTGCTGCATTTCAAAATAGTAGCAATGAACTCCATTATCACCTGCGACCCTACCCCAGCAGAGCTAAAAAGTCTGATGCAGTCCATTAGTGTTACCTCAAATGTTGAGAACAATGGACATGTAAAGGTTAGTAAGAATTGATTTAAGTAATTCTAGAGATTGCAACAAAACATCTTAATTATAGCAAACATTTTTTGATGTCTCGGAAAAGAATCATATTTCCTTTCAATTTCAATTTTTTTTATTTTCTCTTTTTTTTTCCACTAAATTTTCCACAGTATAAACAAACACATGTGAAGTGACGAGGATAGTGAAGTTTAGAAAATACCTGTTCAATTAGAGAGCTGCATATCTGAGTGCGTGCTGGAAAAAACCTATAATTACACCATGTTTAGTTTTTGTGTGTTGGTGAGAGTGGAAGAGAAGATCGTGTTGGTTGGTAGGTTTTCGATAGACCATGCAAAGAACATCAAGGATCACATACTGCTTATGTGGTTATATTTCCAAGTCATACTACTTATGTAGGTGATGAAATTTATAATATAAATTGCGTGTTTTGTAAGTTATGAATCCTAATAATGTGCTTTATTTTCAGGGATCTAAACAGAGAAAGGGCAAGAAGAAGAAGTCAAAAGCAGAGGAGAATGTTCATGAAGAAATGTCTCATGGCTCTGAAGCTGCCTCGCTGAAAGAAAGCGAAGGTCCCGTTACCTTGGAAACCATTAATGATCAGGGCGCCCACCAGCCCCCACTGACAAGTGTAAATAAGCATAAAAATAAAAAAAGTAAAATGGAGGAAGATGGAAATGTCATCTCCAATGACCAAAGGATTTAGACGCGCTGAAGAACAGAGGCCGCACTCTGTTCACATTCCTTCAACTAACAGTGGAAGTGAAAATAGTTGGAACGACAGAGGAGGAAGAAGGCGAAATGATATTACTGAAGGATTACAAAAATCATTGAGTGAAGACAAAGAAAACTTATCTATCAATTATCAGGTTCAAAATACCGAGCCACAGTGTCAATGCATGTGGCTCTTTCTTCCATATATGGAATTGTTTCAGAAGCCAGATTCTAGGAAAACATCAGTGTTTGATGATAACATTAGGAAGCAAGTGGAATACTACTTTAGCGACGAGAACTTGATCAACGATACGTTCATGAGGAGGAAGATGACCAATGATGGCTATATACCTGCGTCTATCATTGCTTCGTTTAATCGGATGCAGCAGCTTACGCACAATGTAAAGCTGATTGTTGATGTCTGCAAAACTTCAGAGAAACTTGAAGTTAAAGATAATATCTGGATACGAACAACACTCGATCCAACGAGGTGGCCATTAGACGAGGGTGCTTCAGCAGCTCTCCATTAACAATCTGCGTATCTGGAATATATTTCTGTTTTGTAGTTAACACTAACATAAAGTGAGATATAATTGCAATTAAATGTATCTGAAAAATTATTATGTATAGAGCAATAGTCACATCTTTTAATGTACACAAAGAATTATTTCCCATTAGCAACTTTGGCTCTCACGAAGAATTTACATAATTTATTTTTACTAACGCCAGTGTAATTTGAAATTTAATAAACTTGTTCCTATTATTATTGTTTTTATTATTATTATTGATTCGTTTATGAGGAGCGCTAAACCCTCTTGGGTCACACAACATCCCCAAATGCTGCACTGTATCCACTTCAGTGGCAACCCGTTCCATCGTTGACACTGTTGACCCATCTTTGACACCTGAAACACTGTAATGGGTTCCCCCAGAACAGTGGCCACCCAGGGACCACCATGGCCTGGTCACCTTATATTAGCTTTGGCTGTTCCTAACAAGGTGACTTACGTCATTACTGCCCATGTGATTTTACGATCTTTTGAGTTGTAGGAGTTTTTATTATCTTTTTCACCAATAAACTTCACTTCTTACTATTGTCACGGTGAACGTTATATTATGAATGCTAATTCATCAACTCATCGTAGTTAATATAGTTTGTTTAACCAGAGTTAATGTGCTGTGACTGTATTATACAAGCAGGTGGCTGAAGGGAAGGTGCTGTGACTATTATCCAAGCAGGTGGCTGAAGGGAAGGTGCTGTGACTGTTATACAAGCAGGTGACTGAAGGGGAACATTCTGAATCATCTGGAAGGGAGTGACAAATTATGATACATTATATTTGTAAGGGGTTCTTGTGTAGGTTGATACACTTGGTGTATCAGATTCTTTTTTTTGTATCTTGACAATGTGTTGTGTTGCGGCTCTTGGAAGAGTCGGACGCCGGGTTGTAGTTCGTTATAAGTGTTCTGTATATATGGAATGCACAGTAGTCGGTGTCAGCGTTGCATCTTCATTAAGTCGAGTGTGTGTTGTCTGGAACCTGAATGGGTAATTATTTTAATTGCTGATGGGTGTTGCATGCAAAGAGTATGTAATCTTTATTCGGAGCATGTTAAACACACCCACATAGGCTCCCCTCCAACCAGCGAACCATCGTTAAGGGTTTGGTGATGGGGCCCCATCATCATATCAACGACTATGTTCAGCCAATTAAAATGCGAGTTTAACAATGACAAAGGTGACGTGGATACCACTCGCAGTTTGTCATTGGAATTCCTGCATAGAGCTGGTTATGGAAAGTTGTCTGTCTTTTTGCTGCTGTTTAGCCTAGACAACCGTGGCGTGCACTAAATTCTACTCCTTTGTATATAGTGTAAATAATTGTAAAGCCCTTTTTGTTATATTGGTGAAGGAAAAGACAAAAGTCTGATATTAATCAGATTGCTTGGTAAGGAAATACAAATTCTAAGCTCCCTTTTACACTCAGGATAACAGGCCATTGAACCTGAGGTTGTAATAATGGGTAACAATGTGATTTATTGCAGTAGATCCCCAAGCACGGATACAATGAGTGAGATAATGATTGATGAGTCGTACACAGTGAGTAATGTTCTTTACGGAACAAAATAATTTTTTGGCAGAATGATCAGAGTTTCGGACTTTGTTCAGGCTGCGGTTCAGGATTATCTCTAAGAATTTTCTCCTCGTCTTGCCCTTCTGCCCCCCCCTCCTCTGGTATATATTCTGGCTCTCTTCTTTTCGCGCTTCTGTATGACTAGTTAATGGTCCAAGTCATTCTTCTATGCGCGGGTTATTCGTATACAGGCATGAAATCATAATTTGATTATCTATCTCGCTCCACGACTCACCGGTAAGCCAGCAGAAGGCCTCGATCAGATGACCAAAAGCTCCCGCTGGGGCATCATGTGATTAAGACCCGTGTCAAGAAACACTTGTCCTGTTTCCTGACAAACATTACCTAACCTAACGTTATACAAGAA
Organism: Cherax destructor; assembly: GCA_009830355.1. Lineage (NCBI taxonomy): Eukaryota > Metazoa > Arthropoda > Malacostraca > Decapoda > Parastacidae > Cherax > Cherax destructor. Next base: position 3,350 of record WNWK01033619.1, on the reverse strand, counting down.
CCAGAAAGATACCTGGCGGAGAGTAGAAAGTACCTGTCTACTACCACCTCAGTCATCTAATTACTAACCAATTCTACGTGTCGCGAAGAACACTATTTATAGAGTTCTTACGATAATTGTTATTTAAACTATTTTTTAAGCATAAATAAGTTACTTAAACGCAAAATTTGTCAAGAGACGAGGCCCCTGTGGTTTAGCGCTTCTATTTGATTATAATAATAATAATAATAATGTCAAGAGACGAACATTTACAAACAAACACGACCTTACGAACAACACGAATAAATATGCATAAAGCTTATGCTAGAAGTGTTTTAATTAATTTTTCTTCTGCTATCAAATTCGGCAAGAAAAAAAATACACAATGAAACTTTTGGAGTCTAAGGGAATATCAGCGTAACATCTTGGTGAGGCAAACCTCTCTGTGACGCTGTTACCTGTCACAGAACAATTACTCTCAGATACCTTCCTCTGTGACGCTGTTCTGTGCTACACAGGCTGGTCCATGAGGGTGGAAATGAAGACTAAAACGTCACAATACCGTGACTGCAACAATATAAACAACCAACACATGGGAGAATGAAACTTATGACTACGTTTCGGTCCAACCTGGAGCATTAACAAGTCCCACAGAAGTGCGAAGGGAAGGAGCCAGAATATATACGAGAGGGTGGCGGGGCCGGAGTAGCGGAACGAGAAGAGGAAACATAAATATTCAGAATCACAACAAAGTAAAGAAAAGAAAGGTTTGACTCAAGAAATCTTAATGATACGATTGCAAACAAACCACGGTATGGATGGGGGTTGAACTCAAGGCTTGTGAATCGTAAGACTCCAGCTGGCCCAGTGGCTAACGCGCCAGCTGGCCCAGTGGCTAACACGCCGGTCTTGTTTTACGATTCACCAGCCGCGAGTTTAATCCCCACCCGTACCGTGGTTTGAGAGAAAGGTTTCATTGTTAACAGAACAGTTCCATGACAGTAGTGATGCGTCGAACAACAGGTGAACTCTTCCAGAAAGTGTAAACAGTTTCTTTGTAATGTAAAGAAAAACAGAAAGTGTTCATTGAATAAGAATAACGGTAGCAATAACGGTAATTGAGTGCTGGAACGAACAAAGTGTGCAATCATAAGAGTATTTGTAGCCCAAGTGTTGAGAAAGACGGCAACTTAAGTGAAATCTACAGTAAGAAATTGTTTTAAGTCTGGCTGGCGTACATTAGTCTAAACTACATGGAGTTGTTCCCTGGGATACATGGAGTTGTACCCTGGGATACATGGAGTTGTTCCCTGGGATACATGGAGTTGTTCCCTGGGATACATGGAGTTGTTCCCTGGGATACATGGAGTTGTTCCCTGGGATACATGGAGTTGTTCCCTGGGATACATGGAGTTGTTCCCTGGGATACATGGAGTTGTTCCCTGGGATACATGGAGTTGTTCCCTGGGATTATTAGGATACATGGAATTGTTCCCTGGGATTATGAGGATACATGGAGTTGTTCCCTGGGATACATGGAGTTGTTCCCTGGGATTATTAGGATACATGGAATTGTTCCATGGGATTATGAGGATACATGGAGTTGTTCCCTGGGATACATGGAGTTGTTCCTGGGATTATTAGGATACATGGAATTGTTCCTGGGATTATGAGGATACATGGAGTTGTTCCCTGGGATACATGGAGTTGTTCGTTATGGGATACATGGATTGTTCCATGATTAGGATACATGGAGTTGTTCCTGAGGATACATGGAGTTGTTCTCTGGGATACATGGAGTTGTTCTCTGGGATACATGGAGTTGTTCTCTGGGATTATTAGGATACATGGAGTTGTTCCCTGGGATTATGAGGATACATGGAGTTGTTCCCTGGGATACATGGAGTTGTTCCCTGGGATACATGGAGTTGTTCCCTGGGATACATGGAGTTGTTCCCTGGGATACATGGAGTTGTTCCTGGAGTTTTGGATACATGGAGTTGTTCCCTGGGATTATGAGGATACATGGGTTGTTCCCTGGGATACATGGAGTTGTTCCTGGGATTATTAGGATACATGGAATTGTTCCATGGGATTATGAGGATACATGGAGTTGTTCCCTGGGATACATGGAGTTGTTCTCTGGGATACATGGAGTTGTTCTCTGGGATACATGGAGTTGTTCTCTGGGATTATTAGGATACATGGAGTTGTTCCCTGATTATGAGGATACATGGAGTTGTTCCTGGGATACATGGAGTTGTTCCTGGGATACATGGAGTTGTTCCCTGGGTACATGGAGTTGTTCCCTGGGATACATGGAGTTGTTCCCAGGGATACATGGAGTTGTTCCCTGGGATCCTGGAGTTGTCCTGGGATTATGAGGATAATTGTTGCTCCTGTGATTATGAGGATACAGTGGCTTGTTCACTGGGATTATGGGATACATGGAGTTGTTTCCTGGATTATGAGGATACATAGAAATTGTTTCCTGTGATACTAGAGTTGTTTCTGTTTCTACATGGAGTTGTTCTCTGGGATTACATGGAGTTGTTCCCTGATTACAGGAGTTGTTCCTAGGATACATGGAGTTGTCCCTGGTATACATGGAGTTGTTCCCTGGATACATGGAGTTGTTCCCTGGATTATGGATACATTAGTTGTTCCCTGGATACATGAGTTGTTCTGGGATACATGGAGTTGTTCCCTGGATTATTGGATCATGGTTGTTCCTGGGATATGAGGATATGGTCTGTTCCCTGGGATACATGGAGTTGTTCTCTGGGATAATGGAGTTGTTCCTGGGATACATGGAGTTGTTCCTGGGATACATGGAGTTGTTCCTGGATACTGATTTCCGACATGGAGTTGTTCCCTGGGATACATGGAGTTGTTCCCTGGATACATGGAGTTGTTCCCTGGGATACATGGAGTTGTTCCCTGGGATACATGGAGTTGTTCCCTGGGATACATGGAGTTGTTCCCTGGGATACATGGAGTTGTTCCCTGGGATACATGGAGTTGTTCCCTGGGGTACATGGAGTTGTTCCCTGGGATACATTTTTTTGGAGTTGTTCCCTGTGGATACATGGAGTTGTTCCCTTTGGGGTACATGGAGTTGTTCCCTTGGGATACATGGAGTTGTTCCCTGGGATACATGGAGTTGTTCCCTGCTGACTGTATGGAGCCGGAAGCCATCAATTTCCTATAAGGATCCTGCATAGCGGGTCGATTTTCCCGAAAGGCAAAGGTATCGACCCGGATGTGGGAAGACTAAACCTCTGGTAGAAGTAAACCAACATCATTTATCCCAGTGTGTCACTTGTGTTGGTAAGAAAGGGCCCTACAGAGGTCCCGGAAAGGTTTCCTCC
>WNWK01033618.1:0-21027 GCA_009830355.1 Cherax destructor | reverse complement strand
CAGGCTGGGAAGGAAGGTGGGGTTAAAGAAACGACCAGGGTTGTTGAGCTCAACATGAGATTTAAAGAAGTCTTTACAGAGGAGACAGGAAGGACCCCAGGAATTCAGAATAGGGGGATACCAACAATGCTGGATAAATACACAAAACCCGGGGAGGAGGTGAAGAAGCTGCTAGGGAACTCGATACCCAAAAGCGGGGGGACCTGACAACATTTCTCCATGGGTCCTTAGAGGGGGGAGCAGAGATGTTGAGTGTGCCATAACAAAAATTTTCAACACATCCATTGAAACTGGTCAACTACCTGAGGTGGGAAGATCGCAAATGTAGCCCCAATTTTAAAAAAAGGAGACAGACATGGGGCAAATTACAGCCCTCTGTCACTGACGTGTATAGTATGAAAAGTCATGGAGAACATCATCAGGAGGAGAGTGGGGAGCACTTAGAAAGACAAAATTTTATAAACGACAACCAGCACGGTTTCGGGGAAGGAAAACCTGTGTCACAAACCTACGGGTTTTTATGACAAGGTAACAGAAGTAAGACACGAGAGAGGGGGGTGGATAGACTGCATTTTCTTAGACTGCAAGGGGGGTTGAAAAGTTCCTCACAAGAGGTTAATGAAAAAGCTAGGGATCAGGACAGTGGGGGCACTGCAATGAATCGAGAATATCTGACAGGAGGTAACAACGAGTCATGGTACGTGACGAGGTGTCAGGGGGCCCCTTGGACAGGGAGTTCCAAAAGGGGTCAGTCCGGGGACGGTACTGTTTTGGTATATGTGAATGTAAGGGAAAGGGGATAGACTCAAAGTGCCCTGTTTGCAGATGATGTGGTTAATTAGAAGAATTAAATCAGTCGAGGATCAGGCAGGACTAAAAGAGACCGGGACAGGCAAAAGCCTGGTCCAGTAACGGGTCCTTGAATTTAACCCTGCCAAATGTAAAGTCATGAAGAGGGGGAAGGGCAAAGAAGACCGCAGACAGAGTATAGTCTAGGTGGCCAAAGACTGCAAAACCCACTCAAAAAAAAAGATCTTTTGGGTAGTATAATATCGGAACTCTCCCGAGGGAACATTAATCAGATAACTGCTGCAGCATACAAGCGGTCAAACCTAAGAATAGGGTTCCCAAAACCCACTAAGGAACGTTCAAGACTCTGTACACCATATACGTCGGCCTCTGGAGTATGCAGCACCAGTTTAACCCACCCGGGCAACACGTCAAAAACTAGAAAATGCAAAAGGGTTTGCAACAAGACTAGTCCCAGAGCTAACGGGATTGTCCTACGAAGAAAGGTTAAGGGAAATCGGCCTGACGACACTAGAGGACAGGAGGGTTAGGGGAGACATGATAACGAAATATAAAATACTGCGAGGAATAGATAAGGTGGACAGAGACAAGATGTTCCAGAGAGGGGACACAGAAACAAGGGGTCACAATTGGAAGTTGAAGACTCCTATGAGTCAAAGGGATGTTAGGAAGTATTTCTTCAGTCATAGAGTTGTCATGAAGTGGAATAGTCTAGAAAGTGACGTAGTGGAGGCAGGAACCATACATAGTTTTAAGACGAGGTTTGATAAAGGTCATGGAGCAGGGAGAGAGAGGACCTAGTAGCAATCAGTGAAGAGGCGGGGCCAGGAGCTATGACTCGACCCCTGCAACTACAAATAGATGAGTACAAATAGGTGAGTACACACACACACACACACACACACACACACACACACACACACACACACACACACACAGTAATCCTCTCTAGCATGTCCAATAACAGTGCGAGGAGGCTATGTCGTGAGATAAACGCTGGTGATATAAGCAGTAACGAGAGCTGACAGAGAAAAATGAAAAATTATTCTTGCAATAGTCGTAACAGCAGAGGACACAGTCAGGCGGAGGCGGAGGCAGATACATTACATATGCCTGAATTGGTGAAGGCAGCAGCAGCAGCAGCTGCATTAGAAACAGCTTTATTTGTGATAGCGGTTGTGACTGCATCAGGAACGGTAGAAATTGTGGTATCAGCGGTAGCGGTAACATCAGAAAATAGCAATGGTGGCGGCAGCTAACTGTAGCACCACACTCAGCCACTGCAGTACGAACGTGATCTACTTAGTATTCTTTCCATTACACATGAACACAAGAAAGAAGGAACACTGCAGCAGGCCTACTGGCCCATGCGAGGCATGTCCATTTGTCCCACCGGCCAAAGCGAATGCCCCGACCCAGCCAGGTCAAGCCACATTCACCCAAAGAAGGAGCACAGCATCTGACCCAACAGCACAAGCCAGCCAGGACCAACTCACACTCACCCGCACCCACTCATATATTTATCTAGCCTATTTTTAAAACTACACAACGTTTTGGCCTCTATAACTGTATTCGGGAGTTTGTTCCATTCATCGACAACTCTATTACCAAACCAATGCTTTCCTATATCCTTCTTGAATCTGAATTTATCCAACTTAAAGCCATTGCTGCGAGTCCTGTCAATACTAAATATTTTTAGCACGCTATTTACATCCCCTTTATTTATTCCTGTTTTCCATTTATACACCTCAATCATATCCTCCCTAATTCTACGCCTTTCTAGAGAGTGCAGATTCAGGGAAAATTTCTGATACATGGGATCCACTTAGTCATCCTCCTTTGTACGTTTTCCAGAGCATTTATATTCATTCTGTAATACAGTGACCAAAACTGTGCAGCATAATCTAGATGAGGCCTAACCAAGGATATATAGAGTTGAAGAACAACCCGAGGACTCCTATTATTTATGCATCTTGATATGAAGCCAAGGGTTCTGTTCACTTTATTGCGAACACTTATGCACTGCTGTCTTGGTTTTAGATTACTGATAACCAGAACTCCTAAATCCTTTTCGCAGTCAGTAGTATTAAGATATACATTATTAAGTTTATATGTGGCATGGTTATTGTCCTGTCCAATATTTAGAACTTTGCATTTATCTATATTAAACTACATCTTCCACTTCTCCAACCACTGCATCAGTCTATTCAAATCTTCCTGGAGTGTTCTAATGTCCTTGTTTGAATGAATTGGACGGCCTATTTTGGTGTCATCGGCAAACTTGCTTATGTCGCTATTTATTCCCTCATCTATGTCGTTTATGTAGATTGTGAATAACAAGGGGCCCAATTCTGACCCCTGTGGAACACCGCTTGTGACGCTTCCCCACTCTGATTTCTCCCCATTTATGCAAACTCTCTGCTGCCTATTTGTCAACCATGCCTCTATCCAGGAAAAAAATTCTCCTATTCCGTGTGCCTTAATTTTCCTCAATAGTCTCTGATGTGGGACTCTATCAAAAGCCTTACTGAAGTCCATATACACAATATCATATTCATTACCATGATCTACCTCCTCAAATACCTTAGTGAAAAAAGTCATCATATTTGTAAGGCAGGAACGCCCTTTTGTAAATCCGTGCTGAGATTTGTTGATTAATTTATGCTTTTCAAGATGGCTACGAATTGCCTCGGCTTATTGGTCTATAGTTCGAAGCTAAGGACCTGTCACCTGCTTTCAAAATAGGTATTACATTTGCCATTTTCCACTTATCTGGCACCATGCCAGTTTTCAGTGATATGTTGAAAATATTAGCCATAGGTTTGCTAAGCTCATCTTTACATTCCTTTAGAACCCTTGCATAAAGTTCATCAGGGCCTGGGGATTTGTTAGGTTTTAATTTATCTATTTGTCTAAGGACCATGTCACTTGTGATCCTAATTTTGCATAGTATACTATCGTTCTGTTCTACATAATTTATTTTTCTGGAATATCGCTAGTATTTTCTTGTGTAAAAACTGAGAGGAAGTAAGTGTAAAAAATTCTACACATTTCCTTATCACTGACGGTGAGCTGACCTGAGAAACGTTTGAGTGGGCCTATCTTGTCCCTTATCTTACTTCTGTATACTTGAAAAAATCCCTTTGGGTTAGTCTTCGATTCTATTGCAACTTTAACCTCATAGTCTCATTTTGCTTTTCTTATTCCCTTTTTTATATTGATTACTGAATATATTGATTACTTAATTGCCCCTCTCCTCTTTTGATTCACCTATATATGCTCTCTTTGACCAATGAGATGTTTTAATCTATTGTTCATCCATTTAGGATCATTTTTGTTTGATCTGATTTCCCTATTAGGAACTTAAGTTGTCTGAGCAGCTAGAACTATTCTCTGGAAAACGTCATATTGGCAAACACCACCTACCTGACCCACTGTCAGGTCATTCCAGTTCAGCCCACCCAGGTAATTTTTCAGTCCTATGAAATCAGCCAGGCGGAGGTCAGGGACAGAGACTTGATTGCCATTATTAGAGTAATTGCATGATATATTAAAACAGTGATTTGTGATCACTTTCCCGAAGCTCGTTATTAACCTCAAGATTATTAATTAGCGATTACCTTCTGGCACGAACCAAGTCTAGCAGGTTATTTCCTCTAGTTGGTTCTCTCACCAACTGTTTCAAAAAACAATCCTGAATCGTATCAAGAAAGTCACTTGACTAAATCAAGATTTGGGGGCCTGTAAATCACACCCAAGATAAGTTTACACGGCCCTCAAGAAGCTGTAACCAAACAGATTCAGCAGTTGACGCTTCTAATTTTATATCTTGTCTAACACAACAACAGCTTTACTCGTCTCTCTACGTTAGTCTCATAGTGATTCAAAATAGCAAATTTTTTCAGTAATCTGCTTAGATATATAATTATTTAGGCTTTATTTTAACCAAGGTTAGGTTAGGTATAGAATAACTAACTTAGCAGAGGTTATGTTACGTAAGATTAAGTTATAGAATATTAGTCAGAATTATTATGGGTAATTAAACTTGTGCTAGATTACTGGTATTTGAGCAAGTCACTCGTGATGAAGTATTTCCTCTAATAAATGTCCGCAGCTGTGCATAAGTGACTTTTTCCGAGGTTTACATATGTTAAATAACAAAAAAAAAGAACAATACCGTGACTGGAACAATACACACACAACCCGACATCAAACTTACCTATCGCCAGACTAACACTCTTCGCACAAATTTAGTTCATAACTCCCCTCCCTCTATAGATTCTCCTGGTGTCTACTCTATTTCTTGTTCCTCCTGTCCTCTTCAGTACTTTAGAGAAACTAGCCGATCTCTTTCTGACAGACTTAGGGAGCACAAAAATAGTGTTAGGCTTGCCGACACCAATAATGATCTTTTCTGTCATGTCAGAGATCCCAGTCATCCTATTGATTGGTCTTCTGCTACAACTGTCTACCCTACGTCTAATTTTTACAGTCGCCGTCTGGTTGAATCCTACCTTATACACAACTTTTCCTGTATGAATCTTAGCCCTGGCTTTGTCTCTGTAGATGCTTTCCTTTCCCATTACATTGTTAAATGCTCCAAACTTCAGAACACCCGTGACTTAACCTGCCAGCTTTATTGCAGTGCTCCTCTTTCCTAGAATTGACTGACTCCACTACTACTACTTCCAATACCACTACTACTTGCACTACCACTAGTACTTCCACTATTACTCCTCCACCACTTTCTTGTGCCCTCCACTGTCTGCTGGCCTATAAATACCCCTTCTACCTTTTCTTTGTGTTAGTGTGACTTTGTAAATGGTCCAAGTCGAACCGAAACGTCGTCGTAAGCTCTTCTCTTCTATGTGCATGTTTTGTGTGTATTTACATATGTTATATTAACTATTAACGTCTGGTACACTGTTTCTTCAGTTCATGTGATGTATGCTTGTGTTTGTGTGTTCATGTGTACTCATCTATTTGTGGTTGCAGGGGTCGAGTCATAGTTCCTGGCCCAGCCTCTTCACTGATTACTACTAGGTTCTCTTTCTCTCTGCTCCTTAAGCTTCATCAAACCTCTTCTTAAAACTATGAATTGGTCCTGCCTTCACTAAATGCTTCCTAACATCCCTTTGACTCATAGGCGTCTTCAACTTCTAATTGTTTCCTTGTTTCTGTGTCCCATCTCTGGAACATCCTGTCCTTGTCCACCTTGTCAATTCCTCGCAATATTTTAAATATTGTTATCAAGTCTTCCCTGACCCTTCTGTCATCCAGTGTATTCAGGTCGAATTCCCTTAACCTTTCTTCACAGGGCAATCCCCTTAGCTCTGGAACTAGTCTTGTTGCAAACCTTTGCACTTTATCTAATTTCTTGATGTGTTGACCAGGTGTGGATTCCAAATTGGTGTTGCATACTCCAATATAGGCTTGACATATAGTGTACAGTGTCTTGAACGATTCCTACTAAGGTATCGGAACGCTGTTCTCAGGTTTGCCAGACGCCTGTATGCTGTTTTGATTGATATGCACCTCAGGAGATGTGCGCGGTATTACACTCACCCCAAGATCTTTTCCTTGAGTGAGGTTTGCAGTCTTTGACCACCTAGACTATAGTCTGTCTGCGGTCTTCTTTGTCCTTTCCGATCATCATGACATTGCATTTGGCAAGGTTAAATTCAAGGAGCCAGTTGCTGGACCAGACTTGTAGCCTGTCCAGGTCTCTTTGTAGTCCTGCCTGATCCTCGACTGATTAAATTCTTCTCATTAACTTCACATCATCTGCAAACAGTGACACTTCTGAGTCTATCCCTTCCGTTATGTCATTCACATATACCAAAACAGTACATGTCCTAGACTCACCCCTGTGGAACCCCGCTCGTCATAGGTGCCCATTCTGACACCTCATCACGTACCATGACTTGTTGTTGCCTCCTGTTAGATATTCTCAGATCCATTGCAGTGCCTTTCTTGTTATGCGTGCCTGATCCTATTGCTTTTACATTAACCTCTTCTGAGGAACTGTGTCGAACGCCTTCTTGCAATCCAAGAAAATGCAGTCTATCCACCCTCTCGCTCGTGTCTTACTTCTGTTACCTTATTATAAAACTCCAGTAGGTTTGTGACACAGGATTTTTGTTCCCTTAAACCGTGCTGTTTGTTGTTTATATGCTTGCGTCTTTCTCGGTACTCCACCAGTCTCCTCCTGATGATCTTCCCCATGAGTTTGTATACTATACACGTCAGTGACACAGGTCTGTAGTTTAATGCCTCGAGTCTGTCTCCTATCTTAGAAATTGCGACTACATTTGTGTGTGTGTGTGTGCTCACCTATTTGTACTCACCTATTTGTACTCACCGTATGCTGCAGCAGTTATCTGATTGATGTGTGCCTCAGGAGATGTGCTCGGCATTATACTCACCCCAAGATTTTTTTCCTTGAGTGTGTGTGTGTGTGTTTTTACTCACCTAATTGTACTCACCTAATTGTGGTTGCAGGGTCGAGACTCAGCTCCTGGCCCCACCTCTTCGCTGTCCGCTACTGGGTCTCTGCTCTCCCTGCTCCATGAGCTTTATTATAGCTTGTCCTAAAACTATGTATGGTTCCCACCTCCACTATATCGTTCGCTAGACTATTCCACTTCCTAACTACTTATGGCTGAAGAAGTGCTTCCTAACATCCCTTTGACTCATCTGAGTCTTCAGCTTCCAGTTGTGTCCCCTTGTTTCTGTGTTCCCTCTCTGAAACATCCTGTCAGTATCTACCTTGTCGATTCCCTGCAGTATTTTGTATGTCGTTATCATGTCTCCTCTAACCCTTCTGTCCTGCAGTGTTGTTAGTCCTATTTCCTCAACCTTTCTTCATATGGCAGTCCCCTGAGTTGTGGAACTAGCCTTGTCGTAAACCTTTGCACTTTCTCTAATTTCTTGACGTGCTTGACCAAGTGTGGGTTCCAGACTGGTGCTGCATACTCTAGTATGGGCCTGACGTACACGGTGTACAGTGTCTTGAACGATTCCTTGTTAAGGTAATGGAACGCTAATCTTAGGTTTGTCAGTCGCCCATATACTGCCGCAGTTATCTGTTTGATGTGTGCTTGGCGTTATACTCACCCCAAGATCTTTCTCCTTTGATGAGGTTTGTAGCCTTTGTCCACCTAGCCTGTACTCTGTCAGCGGTCTTCTTTGCTCTTCTCCGATCCTCATGACTTTGCATTTGGTGGGGTTAAATTCGAGAAGCCAGTTGCTAGACCAGATGTCAAGCTTCTCCAGGTCTCTTTGAAGTCCTGCTTGGTCTTCATTCGATGTGATTTTCCTCATTAATTTCACATCATCTGCAAACAGAGACACTTCTGAGTCTATCCCGTCCATCATGTCATTCAAATATACGAAGAATAGCACGGGTCCTAGGACTGACCCATGCGGTACATCGCTCGTCACAGGCGCCCACTGTGATACCTCATCACGCACCATGACCCGTTGTTGCCTCCCTGTGAGGTATTCCTTGATCCATTCCAGTGCCCTTCCTGTTATACATTCTTGGTCTTCCAACTTCTTTACTAATCTCATATGAGGAACTGAGATGAAGGCCTTCCTGCAGTCCAGGAAAATGCAGTCAAACCACACTTCTCTCTCTCTCTCTTGCCTTACCTCTGTTACTTTATCATTGAACTCCAGGAGGTTTGTTACACAGGATTTGCATTCCCGGAATCCGTGCTGTCTGGTGTTTATTATCCTGTTCAGCTCGAGGTGCTCCACCATTCTTTCCTGAAGTGTGTGTGTGTGTGTGTGTGTACTCACCTAATTGTACTCACCTAATTGTGGTTGCAGGGGTCGAGACTCAGCTCCTGGCCCCGCCTCTTCGCTGTCTGCTACTGGGTCTCTGCTCTCCCTGCTCCATGAGCTTTATCATACCTTGTCTTAAAACTATGTATGGTTCCTGCCTCCACTATATCTTTCTCTAGTCCATTCCACTTCCTGACTACTCTGTGGCTGAAGAAATGTTTCCTGACATCCCTTTGACTCATCTGAGTCTTCAGCTTCCAGTTGTGTCCAGTTGTGTGTGTGTGTGTGTGTGTGTGTGTACTCACTTAGTTGTGATTGCAGGGGTCGAGTCATAGCTCCAGTGTGTGTGTTTGTGGACTCACCTATTTGTGGTTGCAGGGGTCGAGTCATAGCTCCTGGCCCCGCCTCTTCACTGATTGCTACTAGGTCCTCTCTCTCCCTGCTCCATGAGCTTTATCAAACCTAGTCTTAAAACTATGTATGGTTCCTGCCTCCACTACGTCGCTTGCTAGGCTATTCCACTTCCTGACAACTCTATGACTGAAGAAATACTTCCTAACATCCCTTTGACTCATCTGAGTGTTCAACTTAAAATTGTGACCCCTTGTTTCTGTGTCCCAACTCTGGAACATCTTGTCTCTGTCCACCTTATCTATTCCTCGCAGTATTTTATATGTCGTTATCATGTCTCCCCTAACCCTCCTGTCCTCTAGTGTCGTCAGGCCGATTTCCCTTAACCTTTCTTCGTAGGACAGTCTCCTTAGCTCTGGAACTAGTTTTGTTGCAAACCTTTGCACTTTCTCTAATTTCTTGACGTGCTTGACTAGGTGTGGGTTCCAAACTGGTGCTGCATACTCCAGTATGGGCCTGACGTATATTGTGTACAGAGTCTTGAATGATTCCTTAGTGAGGTATTGGAACGCTATTCTTAGGTTTGTCAGCCGCCCGTATGCTGCAGCAGTTATCTGATTGATGTGTGCCTCAGGAGATGTGCTCGGTATTATACTCACCCCAAGATCTTTTTCCTTGAGTGAGGTTTGCAGTCTTTGGCCACCTAGACTATACTCTGTCTGCGGTCTTCTTTGCCCTTCCCCGATCTTCATGACTTTACATTTGGCAGGATTAAATTCAAGGAGCCAGTTACTGGACCAGTCTTGTAGCCTGTCCAGGTCTCTTTGTAGTCCTGCCTGATCCTCGACTGATTTAATTCTTCTAATTAACTTCACATCATCTGCAAACAGGGACACTTCTGAGTCTATCCCTTCCGTTATGTCATTCACATATACCAAAAACAGTACAGGTTCTAGGAATGACCCTTGTGGAACCCCACTCGTCACAGGTGCCCACTCTGACATCTCATCACGTACCATGACTCCTTGTTGCCTCCCTGTCAGATATTCTCTGATCCATTACAGTGCCTTTCCTGTTACGTGTGCCTGATCCTCTAGCTTTTGCATTAACCTCTTGTGGGGAACTGTGTCGAACGCCTTCCTGCAGTCCAAGAAAATGCAGTCTATCCACCCCTCTCTCTCGTGTCTTACTTCTGTTACCTTGTCATAAAACTCCAGTAGGTTTGTGACACATTATTTTCCTTCCCTTAAACCGTGCTAGTTGTCGTTTATAAGCTTGTGTCTTTCTAGGTGCTCCACCACTCTCCTCCTGATGATCTTCTCCATGACTTTGCATACTATACACGTCAGTGACACAGGTCTGTAGTTTAATGCCTCGTGTCTGTCTCCTTTCTTAAAAATTGGGACTACATTTGCGATCTTCCACGCCTCAGGTAGTTGCCCAGTTTCAATGGATGTGTTGAAGATTTGTGTTAGTGGCACACACAACATCTTTTCTCCCTCTCTAAGGACCCACGGAGAAATGTTGTCCGGTCCCACCGCTTTTGAGTATCGAGTTCACATAGCAGCTTCTTCACCTCCTCCTCGTTTGTGTGCATTTCATCCAGCACTTGTTGGTATACCTCCCTATTCTGAATTCCTGGAGTCCTTCCTGTCTCCTATGTAAATACTTCTTTAAATATTATGTTGAGCTCCTCACATACCTCTTGGTCGTTTCTTGTGAACTCCCCACCTTCCTTCCTCATCCTGATTACCTGGTCCTTGACTGTTGTTTTCCTCCTGATGTGGCTATACAACAGCTCTGGGTCAGACTTGAGTTTTGATGCTATATCATTTTCATATTGTCGCTGAGCCTCTCTTCTTACCTGTGCATATTCGTTTCTGGCTCTTCAGCTAATCTCTTTATTTTCCTGGGTCCTTTATCTTCCGTAATTTTTCCATTCTCTATTACACTTAGTTTTTGCCTCCCTACACCTCTGGGTGAACGAAGGACTCGTTCTGGTCTTCCCTTTACTTCTGTTTCCCTTGGGGACAAACCTTTCCTCTGCCTCTTTGCATTTGGTTGTCACATATTCCATCATTTCTTTTACTGGTTTTCCTGCCAATTCTCTCTCCCACTGTACGTCTTGTAGGAAGTTCATCATGCCTGTGTAGTCCCCCCTTTTGTAGTTTCGTTTCTCCCTTCCTTTTCCTGCTCCCCTCTCCATTTGTAGCTGAACTATATAATCAAAACACAGAACCAAATGATCACTAGCTCCAAGGGGCCTTTAATACGTGATATCCTTGATGTGAATACTAGGTCCAGTCTTGCTTGATCATCCCCACCTCTCTCTGGTAGTGTCTCTAACATGTTGATGCATGACGTTTTCCAGTACTACATCCATCATCTTGGCTCTCCATGATTCAGGACTCCCGTGGGTCTCCAGGTTTCCCCAATCAATCTCCTTGTGATTGAAATCACCCATAACTAGTAACTTTGCTCTCCCTATGTGGGCTCTTCTGGCTACCTCGGCTAGTGTGTCTACCATTGCTCTCGTCGTATTCTTCTCTTGGCCTCCTGCAGTTCTGTGGCGGGTTGTACATTACAGCAATTACCACCTTATGGCCGTCACACTGAATTGTTCCTAATATGTAGTCCCTTTCGCCCATTCCATCCATTCCTTCCACTTTCTCAAATCCCCACCTGTTCTTAATGAGCAGTGCAACTCCTCCTCCCCCTCTGCTCCCTCTATCTTTCCTGAGGATTTGATATTCGTTTGGAAAGATTGCATCTGTTATCATCCTGGTGAGTTTCGTTTCTGTGAGTGCTATTATGTCTGGGGATGTCTCCTTTATTCTTTCATGCCACTCCTCACATTTATTTGTTATACCATCTGCATTTGTATACCAAACCTTCAACTTCTTTTCTAAAACTGTAGTCTGGGGGTACGATGGGGTTGGGAAAGTGGGAGATCTGATGGGGAACTATGGGTGGTTGGTGTGAAGGTGGAGTTTGTAATGAGGTGGGAGGAATCATTGGGTATGGTATGTGTGTTTTGGGTTAGATTGTTTGGTTGCGTTGGGGTTGTCCAGGTTGGGGGATATGTGAAGGTGGTTGTATTAGAGCTTCCTCCTGAGTCTGGGTTCTCCTGTCCATCTCTCTTTCCTCCTTTTGTCTCTGTACCCTCTCTTTCAGTTTCTGTCTTTCTTCCCGTGTTCTGTCGCAGTCGAGATACACTCTCCGGTTCTCTGACATATCCTTTAGTATTGCTTTCTCCTGCAGGATCATGTTTCGAGTCAATTCTGCTTTGAAAATCACTTTGACTGGCCGGATTCTTCCTCTTGCAAACCCCCCTATTCTCAGAAAATTTGCCAGCTGGGTCATGTAATCTTCTCCTATTGCTTTCATGATGTTTTCAATCGCATTTTTCTCCCCTTGTCTTCTTGCTTCGTAAGTTTCCCCTTCAGCTTCCTGGAGCCCATAAACAAAGACTGATCTCTTTCTTTCATTCTCCCACTGCCTATCCCTATGTAACCCCTGATTCGATATAGTTGCCTCCATTGCAGCTTTCCTTTCTTCACTGTCTGTTATCCCTTGGCCCAGTGGCCTGTCACTTTCCCTTCTTAACTTTCCCTGTGCACTGCTGTGGTCTGTTAGGGCTTCTACGTATAGCTTAGCTCTCCCTTTTACTACACTCCCCTCGATTGTTCCTGATGTGATCTTCTCTTTTTCTCGGGCTCCACGATGGTCTGATAGGGCCTCTGCATACAGTTTCACTCCGTTCTCTACAGTCCTCTTCTTTGTGACTGAGGTAGCAGTTTCTGATGCCATGTCCACATTGCTTTTTAGTTCTTTAGGCTGTTTCAAATTTTTCAGTTCCTCTTCTAATCTCTGTATCTTAGCCTGTGTGTGTGTGTGTGTGTGTGTTTGTACTCACCTATTTGTACTCACCTATTTGTGGTTGCCGGGGTCGAGTCATAGCTCCTGGCCCCGCCTCTTCACTGATTGCTACTAGGTCCTCTCTCTCCCTGCTCCATGAGCTTTATCAAACCTCGTCTTAAAACTATGTATAGTTCCTGCCTCCACTATATCGCTTTCTAGGCTATTCCACTTCCTGACAACTCTATGACTGAAGAAATACTTCCTAACATCCCTTTGACTCATAGGAGTCTTCAACTTCCAATTGTGACCCATTGTTTCTGTGTCCCCTCTCTGGAACATCTTGTCTCTTGTGTGTGTGTGTGTGTGTGTGTGTGTGTGTGTGTGTGTGTGTGTTGTGTGTGTGTGTGTGTGTGTGTGTGTGTGTGTGTGTGTGTGTGTGGGTGGGTGTTGTGTGTGTGTGTGTACTCGCCAATTTGTACTCACCTATTTGTGGTTGCAGGGGTAGATTCATAGCTCCTGGCCCAGCCTCTTCACTGATCAATACTAGGTCCTCTCTCTCTCTGCTCCATGAGCTTTATCATACATCGTCTTAAAACTATGTATGGTTCCTGCCTCCACTGCGTCACTTGCCAAACTATTCCACTTCCTGACAACTCTATGACTAAAGAAATACTTCAAATTGTGACTCCTTGTTTCTGTTCTCCATCTCTGGAACATCCTGTTTCTGTCCACCCTGTCAATTCTCCGTAGTATTTTCTATGTCGTTATCATGTCTCCCCTAACCCGTCCTGCAGTGTCGTCAGGCCGATTTCCCTTAACCTTTCTTCGCAGGACCTATGTATGTGTGTACTCGCCTAATTGTGGTTCCAGTGGTCGAGACTTAGCTCCTGGCCCCGCCTCTTCACTGACCGCCACTAGGTCCTCTCTCCCTGCTCCATGAGCTTTATCATACCTCATCTTAAAACTATGAATAGTTCCTGCCTCCACTACATCACTTCCGATATCTTAGTAAGGAATCGTTCAAGACACTGTACACTGTGTACGTCAGGCCAATATTAGAGTATGCAACACCAGTTTGCAACCCACACCTGGTCAAGCACGTCAAGAAATTAGAGAAAGTGCAAAGGTTTGCAACAAGGTTAGTTCCGGAACTAAGTATGAAGAAAGGTTAAGGGAAATCGGCCTGACGGCACTGGAGGACAGGAAGGTTAGAGGAGATTTGATAAAGACACACAAAATACTGCTTGGAATAGATAAGGTGGACAGAGACAGGATGTTTCAGAGAGGGGTCACAACTGGAAGTTAAAGACTCAGACGAGTCGAAGGGATGTTAGGAAGCATTTCTTCAATCATTGAGTTGTCAAGAAGTGGAATAGTCTAGCAAGTGAAGTAGTGGAGCCAGGAACCATACATAACTTTAAGATGAGGTATGATAAAGCTCATGGAGCAGGGAGAGAGAGGACCTAGTAGCGGCCAGGAGCTGAGTCTCGATCTCTGCATCCACAATTAGGTGAGTACACACATACACAGGTCCAGAAACTTCAAAACACGTATTTCAGAACACTCAAGGAATGCCTGTGTTCAACACCGAAATTTACACAACCATTTAATCAACTACAGAAACGCAAGACTCATCGCCAGAGAAGACAACACGCAATACCGAAGAATCCTTGAATCATCACTTATCTGCATATACAACAACTTCAACCAGAACAACGGCTTCTACAACATAGCTGAACCTATTGCCAAGAAACTTCTTCATCGCTATCCCACATAAGAACTTAAGAATGGAACACTGCAGAAGGTCTACCCATATACTTGTCCAATCTCTTTTTAAAGCTACCCAAGGTTTAAGACTTCATCACCCTACTCTGAAGATTGTCACATGCAGCTTTCTCCACCTGACTAAATCCTAGAAATACTCATGTATCTTTTATCCTTTATCCAGGTAGATCTGTTTGTGACTCGATAAAGCCCACTGCGTGGGAGAAACGTTGTCAATAAGGGATCACATTATACTGCTTGTGTTTACTTTTCCATTGTGTCGGTATTTTATACCATTTATTTCCAGTTATGTAAGTAATTCCATGATTTATTGAAACTAAAGTGGTTTGTGATCACTTTCCCCAAGCTCATCATTAATCTCAAGATTATTAACTAGTGATTCTTTGTTGGGAAGAACCAAGTCAAGCAGGCTGTTTCCTCTAGTAGGTTCTGTCACAAACTGCCATCCTGAACCGTTTCAAGAAAGTTACTAGATTCAAAAAATTTTGTCACATTGTTCCAATCAATTTGTCTAAAGTTAAAATCTCCCAATAACACAACATTTTCATATTTAGACGCCTATCAAGGTTTGGGAGACTATTAATCACACCCAAAGTTAATTTTTCACGACCTTCAAAAAACTGTAGCCAAACAGATTATGTGTCCAATATTTCTAATCGTATATCTTGTCTAACACAACAAGTTAAATTATCTCTAACAAATATCACCACTCCACCACCCTTCCTGTTGACCCTATCAGTGTGAATAGTTTATAACCCTGTATGTTGCACTCAGAAGGCATTTCTCTATCTTTCAAGTTGAACAAGGTCTCCTTTATAGCAATAATATCTATATTACCTGCACTTGCAAGTAATCTTAGCTCATCTATCTTATTTCTTAGACTCCTACTATTTTTTAGTAAACCTTAGGAGAGCTAGTCACTCGTTGCCCTCTACTATCTCTTTACTAGCTTGAGAGAGCAGGTAGTAATAACAAGGAAAGTACAGCAATGAATCAGGGAATAGTACCTAACAGGAAGAAACATGAAGCAGTGTTAGAATTGGTGTATGTGTCGAGTATAGTTTCCCAAGGGTCAGTCATGAGTCCGGTGCATTTTCTAGTATATGCGAATGACGTTACAGAAAGGATAGATTCAGAGGTTTCCTGCAGCAACGCCCTGGCAAACCTAAGAATAGGGTTCCAACATCTAATTAAGGAGTCATTCATTATACTGTATATTGTATGTGTCAGGCATAATATTTGAGCATACAGCACCAGTATGAAGCCCATATGTTTCTGAGATGCGACACAGTAACTAGGAGGTCACTGGAAGTTGAAAACTCAGATGAGTCACACGGATGTTAGTAAGTATTTCTTCTGCCATAGAGTTGCAGAAGGGGAACAATCTGGAGAATGGAGTAGGAAGGCAGGATTCATGCATAGTTTTAGGAAGAAGGATGATAAAGCTAATGGAGCAGGAAAGTAGACCTAGTAGCGACAAGTGAAGAGGCAGGGGCCAAGAGGTGTGACAAACCACTGCAACACATTTAAATGAGTACACACAGAAACACTCACACACACACATTCATAAACACACGCACAAATACACACACATGCACACACACACACACACACACACACACACACACACAATATGGAATACAGCAAATGTAGTTCCAATTTTTAAAAAGAGACAGGAATGTAGCACTAAACTACAGACCAGTGTCACTGACTTGTATAGTATGCAAGGTCATGGAGAAGATAGTCAGGAGAGTGGTGGAGCACCTAGAAATTAATGACTTATCAACGACGGTCAACACGGTTTCATGGACGGGAAATCCTGTGTCAGAAACCTACTGGAGTTCTATGACAGGGTGACAGCAATAAGACAAGAGAGAGAGAGGGGGGTAGATTGCATATTCTTGGACTTTAAGAAGGCGTTTGAACAGTTCCACACAAGAGATTAGTGCAAAAGTTGGAGGACCAGGCAGGGGTAACAGGGAAGGCATACAATGGATCAGGGAATACCTGTCAGGAAGACAGCAGCGAGTCATGGTACGTGGTGAGGTGTCAGAGTGGGCGCCGGTGACGAGCGGGGTTCCACAGGGGTCAGTCCTGGGACCGGTGCTGTTTCTGGTATTGTGAACGACATGACGGAAGGAATAGACCCGAAGTGTCCCTGTTTGCAGATGATGTGAAGTTGATGATAAGAATTCGTCGGACGAGGACCAGCCAGAACTACAAAGGACCTGGACAGGCTGCAAAACCCGGTCCAGCTTGGCTCCGGAGTTCAACCCCCCAAGTGCAAAGTCACGAAGATTAGGAAGGGCAAAGAAGACCGCAGACGGAGTACAGCCTAGGGGGGCCGAGACTGCAAACTCAATCAAGGAAAGACTTTGGGAGTATAACACCAGGCACATATCCTGAGGCGCACATCACCCAAAAAAATGCTGCACATAGGGCCTACAAAACTAAGAACCATTCCGACATCTTAATAAAGAATCGTTCAGGACCCCTATACACTGTGTAGTTAGGCTCATACTGGAGTATGCAGCACCAGTTTGGAACCCCACCCAGCTGCACGTGAAGAAGCTTGAGAAAGTGCAAAGGTTTGCAACAAGACTAGTCCCGGAGCTAAGGGGTATGTCCTACGAGGAGAGGTTAAGGGAAAAACCTGACACCGGAGGACAGGAGAATAAGGGGGACATAATAACAACATATAAGATACTGAGAGGAATTGACAAAGTGGACAGAGACAGAATGTTCCAGAGATGGGACACAGTAACAAGGGGACAAGTTGGAAGTTGAAGACTCAGATGAATCACAGAATTTAAATTTTCTTCAGTCACAGAGTGGTCGGGAAGTGGAATAGTTTAGGAAGGATGTAGTGGGGCAGGCTCCATACATAGCTTTAAGAATAGGTATGATAAAGCTCATGGGAGGGAGAGTGACCCAGTAGCGGAGTGAAGAGGCGGGGCCAGGGGCTATGAATCGACCCCTGCAACCACAACGGGAGTACACAACACACACACACACACAAACACACACAAACTCACTCACACACACACCCCCGCAAAGATGTAAAAAAAAAGACGCTGGAAGGAAAAACAGAATATTATGAAAGCAATAGGACAATGGTTGGCATTATCTAAGGTAGAAGAGGAGACATGGGAGAGAAAGCACTGATTTTGGGAGTTAACGAAGTAGATTCTTTGGGGGAACTGAGAGCCAAGGGGACCAAAAAGGGAAGACTAAGATCGGTTGTAATGGAGGGATGCGACCAGAGAGAGGGTGGAGTGTTGCCAGCAAAACTGGGCCTTGTATTAACCTGATGGTTAACATAGTAGATAATACATAGGAAGGCCCGTCGAACTAGTGACCACAGGATTTAAATATCTTGTGGAAGAACGGGGAGAGAGAAACAACGGGAAAGATAAAAAAACCCAAATAGGGGGGGCCGCACAGGGTGGGACTACAAAGTAATGAGGCAATTTCTGAATAAGGAGCGGAAAAGACAGCAGAGGGGAAGACTGTAAAGAATGGTACATGAAAGTAGGAGGCAGGGGAAAAAAATTTTCGGGAGCAAAAGAATTAGGGAAAAAGAGTAAGCTCATGGTTTACCCAGAGGAACAGAGGAAAAGTTAAAAATGAACATGGAAAAAAAAGAACAAAGAAATCAAAAAAAAAAGGAATTAGCAGAAAAAATGGATATACGGGGGGAACATGAAAACTGAAAACTATTTGAGAATGACTATGCTAGATAGAAACATTCCACCAAAATTGATATAGCCACATCAGGGGAAAGACAGAAAAGGAAGAGGTAATCAGGCTGAGGAAGGAAGGAGGCGAGTTACAAGGAATGACCACGAAGTCTGTGAGGCTAGCAAAATATTTATGGTAGTATTCTTAGGGGGGCAGGAAATTAGTAAGAAAAGAAGGGTAAAGTACTAGAAGGTTGGACCTTTAAAAACGGGGGGAGATGGGCCCTGTGTAAGGCGAACTTGAGGCAATGGGATAAAATAATATCTTTCCTGTCCGGGGAGGGGTAGAGGAAGAATGTGCCACTAGCAACAATCTTCAGCAAGTCTATGGTCACAAAACAAGCAAAGGGGGGAAACAGAAAATGTAACCTAATTTTAAGAAAGCAGATTTACATCTAATAATAAATTACAGGCAGTGCCATTGCCCGTTAATATATAAAGTTAAGGAAAAGTCTATAAGGAGGATAGTGGTGGAGCACCGTGAAAAGAATGGTTTCATTTATGAAAACAACAGGCATTAGAGAGGGAAATTTTATAAAAACCTTCCCCGAAGTTCTCCCACAAGGTAATAGAACTAAGTCAGGAAAAAACGCATCTTTTGTAATGTAGTAAGTTTTTTGACACAGTGCCGCAAAAAAACTGATAAAAAAACTAGAAGAATGGGCCCGGGAATAATGGTCAAAAAAGGAATACATTACAGTTTTCCCTGATAGGAAGAAAACACTGAGTGGATGACCGTGGATTGGTGTCGGAATGGATACATGGGGAAAATTTTTTCCCACTAGTATGAATATTAGTGTCGGTGTTATTTCTGGTATATGTGACAGTGACTGATATGAATGGAGTGAGAGTTCCAGGTATTCTATTTGCACATTATGTGAAACAATTTTGAATATACATGGATGGGCCAGGAAAAGCAAAATAGACCTGGGGTTTCCCCGCAAGAACAAAATTATGGTTTTGGGGAAAGACAAAGAAGACCGCAGACTGAGTATAGGCAAATGCTAATCTAACACTACTTTTTGACATCTAAGGAGCTATTCCGCCTGTATTCAATAAACGTCGAGAGAAATTTCATTATACAGTACCAATATGTATCCCACAATTCACGCACTTCAGGAAACTTGAAGAAGTGGAAATTCGAAACGAGTCTAGTCCCAGATCTAAAATGTATGTCCTAAGAAGAAAGGTTAGAAGAACTCAGCCATTTTACACTGGAGGACATAAGGGGTAAGGGGTGATATAATAACAATGTACAAGATACTGAAGGGTTTATTTGGTGATTAGGGACAGATTGTTTGAGAGATGGGGAAAAACAACGAGGAAATTGCTAGAAATTTATAATTAAGATGAGTCACAAGGAGATTAAAAATATATCTTTAGTTTTTGAATTTTCAAAAATAGAACGACCTGGGGAACAAAGTGTTAGAGGAAGAATCTATATGTAGCTTTAAGAAGAGGTACGATAAGGCTCTCGAAACCAGGGGAAAAATGAACCCGGGGGGCGGGGGGAGTAGTTTTGACTCGCCCCCTGCAACCAAAAAATAGATGATAAATAAAGGGGAGTATACACACACACACACACACACACACACACACACCAAAAAAAACACACACACACACATAAACACACACACACAAACACACACACACACATAAAACACACACATACACACACACACACACACAAAACACACACACAAACACACACACACATAAAATACACATAAAACACACATAAAATAAAACAAAACACACACATATACACATAAAATATACACACACACACAACACGCACAAAACACACACATACACGCACATACACATATACTACATAACCCCACACACACATACACGCACATACACACACACTCCCCATACACACACAGACACATACACGCACATACACCACATAAAAACACACACACACACACACACACACACACACGCACAGTAATCCTGGCTAGCATGTCCAATAACAGTGCGAGGAGGCTATGTCGTGAGATAAACGCTGGTGATATAAGCAGTAACGAGGCTGACAGAGAAAAATGAAAAAATTTTTCTTGCAATATCGTAACAGCAGAGGACACAGTCAGGCGGAGGCAGATACATTACATATGCCTGAATTGGGTGAAGGCAGCAGCAGCAGCCCGGGATTAGAAACACTTTATTTGTGATGCGGTTGTGATGCATCAGGGGAAAGGGGGAAATTGTGGTTTCAGCGGTAGCGGGGAAAATCAGTAAATAGCAATGGTGGCGGCAGCTAACTGTGCACCACACTCAGCCACTGCAGTACGAACGTGATCTACTTAGTATTCTTTCCATTACAACACTTTACTGTCTCTCTACGTTAGTCTCATAGTGATTCAAAATGGCAATTTTTTTAGTAATCTGTTGATATATAATTATTTGATATATAATTATTTAGATATATAATTATTTTAACCAAGGTTAGGTTAGGTATAGAATAACTAACTTAGCAGAGGTTTTTTACGTAAGTAGGTGTGATTAAGTTGTAGTAGTGTGAAGGAGGTGAGGGGGGGGATAGTGGGGGAGGGAGAGGGAGGTAAGGGGCCGGCTCGGAGTTTGGTCTTCCCATCAAGGTGCGTTTTTGGGGAAATTTATGCACGGACAAGGCCAATAAACCCAGAGTTGGAAGGTCATGTTTTTTTTTTAAAGGGTGTGTGTGTGT
>WNWK01033617.1:0-21027 GCA_009830355.1 Cherax destructor | reverse complement strand
GGGAATTACTAGTGATATGAGCAAATTCGCCGACGACAGAAGATAGGTAGGATAATTGATTCAAACATAGATGTCATAGAACTTCAGGAAGATTTAGACAAACTTAATTCGTGGTCAGAAAAGTGGCAGATGCAGTTCAATGTAGATAAATGCAAGGTTCTGAAGCTCGGGAGTGTCCATAACCCAAGCACTTATAAGTTAAATAACGTAGAACTTAGCCATACAGATTGCGAGAAGGACTTGGGGGTGATGGTAAGCAGCAACCTTAAACCAAGACAGCAATGCCTAAGCGTACGTAATAAGGCAAATAGATTACTGGGATTTATATCAAGAAGTGTTAGCAACAGAAGTCCAGAGGTTATATTACAGCTTTATACATCATTAGTAAGGCCTCACCTAGATTACGCAGCTCAGTTTTGGTCTCCATATTACAGAATGGACATAAATTCGTTAGAAAACATTCAGCGTAGAATGACTAAATTAATACATAGCATTAGAAATCTTCCTTACGAAGAAAGATTGAAGACCCTAAAATTACATTCACTTGTAAGACGTAGAATGAGGGAGACATGATCGAGGTATACAAGTGGAAAATGGGTATTAACAAAGGGGATATAAATAAGGTCTTGAGGATATCTCTCCAAGAGAGAACCCGCAATAATGGATTCAAGTTAGATAAGTTTAGATTTAGAAAGGATGTAGGAAAGTATTGGTTTGGAAATAGGGTAGTTGATGAGTGGAACAGTCTGCCTAGTAGGGTTATTGAAGCTAGGACCTTGGGTAGTTTCAAATTTAGGTTGGATAAATTCATGAGTGAGAGGGGTTGGATTTGAGTGGGACTCGCGCATGAGTGGGTAGAATTGTCAAAGCTTATTTCTTGGGTAGCATTGAAAATTGGGTTGAGCAAATATTCTGTTAGTGGGACGGATTGTGAAGGACCTGCCTAGTATGGGCCAACATAAGAACATAAGAAAGAAGGAACACTGCAGCAGGCCTACTGGCCCATGCGAGGCAGGTCCAAATCTCCAACGGCTTAAGCCAATGCCCCGACCCAGCCAGGTCAGGTTACATTCACTTAAGGAAGGAGCACGGCATCTGACCTAGTAGCACAAACTAGTCAGGTCCAACTCACACCCACTCGCACCCACTCATATATTTATCTAGCCTATTTTTAAAACTACACAACGTTTTAGCCTCTATAACTGTACTCGGGAGTTTTGGGGTAGTTTTACTGTTAAAGGCCCTGGACTGCTTGTTAATGTTGAGAGAACGATGAGCATTGACAAATACAAGACAATCCTAGCAACTCATTTGCTTCCTATTGTGGATAGACTTTCTTGACGGAGAAAGCATTTTCCAGCAGGATCTTGCTCCATGACACACTTCCAGAAAAATGTTGACATTCTTCGTAGAGAGTGAGGTAAGTGTTCTAAAATGGCCTGGAAACTCTCCTGACCTCAACCCAATTGAGAATCTATGAGCAATAACCAAACGCAGGGGCGCGAAACAGGACTGTTCAACTGTGAAGCTAACTGATACTGTTATTAGGACCGGGTACCACGACGAAGAACTTGACGAAATGTGTTCAACATTGTTCGAGTCTATGCCAAAGCGTGTAGCAATGCTTATTAAAGCAAAGGGTAGTCATCTCTTATTAAATCAATTATCTGTTATATCATTGCCGTGTATTTTTCAAATAAATATTAATTTTCTAAATAAATGTCTTATTTCATCAGTGTCCCTTTGATATACCTTTGAAGAGTTTCGAGTTTCACTAATATGCACACTACTGTAAATACAAATATCATACATACTGTAAATTACCTAGGATAACCCCAGAAAGTCAAGGTGACTTATTCCCATTGGGATCCTTGATCACTCGGATACGTTGAAATGGGCCAAGCTGAGATGGTACCAGGAGCTAGGACTCCACCCCAGCATCCACACATAGGCGAGTACACAGTGACAGCCGATAGTGGCAAATGTCATTTTGGTAATCACGCAAGTGTTGGGAAAGGAACATAGGATGGCCCTAACAATGTTAACTGCATTGACGGCTCAGTAACGTTGATTGGTGAGTGTGGCAGGGAAGACGCAGTGTTCCTCCTTTCTTATGTTCTTATTATGGCACATTCTTGTGTGGGGTTTTAGTGCTTACTGTTGTTTTGGTATATCTTTGTTATGACCTTACTTGTAGTAAAGTGACTACTTGGTGTATTGCTAGTATGAAAATTGTAAGTTTTTAAATAAAATATAAAAAAAAAACTTCACCTAGACAATGGAAAGATAAACACATAAGAAGTATAATGTGATCCTTTATTGACAACGTTTCGCCTACGCAGTGGGCTTTATCGTGGGCGAAACGTTGTCAATGAAGGATCACATTATACTGCTAATGTGTTTATCTTTCCATTTTATACCATTTATTTCCTTCACCTAGACGAGATGAATCTCTTCAACAACGGTGTTCTTCACACCAACAAGGCCGAGGGACTGATTATCTTATCTTTTTTTATATGGTTCTACTGTCTTCAAATTATGTCCTAGAATTTGTATTGATAAAGCCACTGGAGGGCGAAACGTCTACAATAAAGATACCCAGATGTTGCACATGTGTCTTAATTTTCATCTTGTCTGTATTGTATACCATTCTTGTACAACTCAATATGTCTCTTAGCGTCAATGACTACTACAACCTCAAGTAGTTCAAAAACAGGTATGGGATTTGCACATGAGTTGTGAAGTTTATGAAATCATATTCATTAAGGCTCACGAAATCGGAATGACACGATTGCAAACAAACCATACCACGGGTTCGATCCCCGCCCCTTGGTTGGACAATCTTTGGGTTTGGGTTTCAGAAGGGCCTGCCTACTATAGCGTTACTACTACAACAACAATTCTTACTACTACTACTACTACTACTACTACTACTACTACTACTACTACTACTACTACTACTACTACTACTACTTGTACCACCTGAGAGTGGCACTATATAAAGGCATGATGGTAACATTTATCATCAGTCAGCAGTCATCAAGATTGTGAACATCATCGTCTTACTCCTCGTCATCGTCTTAGCCTAACAATAACAATATCGTCATGGCATCTGTGTTTGTCCTGCTCGTCGTGTTGATCTTCCAGCATCCTGCTGCAGGATTCTTCTTCAAAAAGTTACACAAGTGTGATGTTTCCCAGGTGCCTCACTTCTCCCACACAACTGTACAACTCCAGGATATTCATATAGTAAAAGAGGCGCTTAGAGCACCAATATACAAGCTATCTGCAGTGCCCTTAACAAGCACAGTCCCTTATACCACTTCAAGCCTCTTCCCTATAAGATCTGAAACCAGCAAAATGCAGGTACATTATTATATTTATATTAGTTATTCCGCATCTTTGAATATATTACATATTTATATTTGTGCACATAACAAATATGAATTAACATTAACTATGTTTATTTTTGCAGGTGACAGAGACATACGTGATAAC
Source organism: Cherax destructor (assembly GCA_009830355.1). Classification (NCBI taxonomy): domain Eukaryota; kingdom Metazoa; phylum Arthropoda; class Malacostraca; order Decapoda; family Parastacidae; genus Cherax; species Cherax destructor. The sequence goes on along the minus strand of WNWK01033617.1, from coordinate 17,529 downwards.
GACCACTGTGGCTATTCCAGTGTCTCGCATTCTGAGCACCACCCTCTCTCTCACCACAACTCTTGTGAACGTTGCTACCGTTATCAACACCAACCACTATACTGTCTTCAATACTGTTGAAGCAAAACAAACTTTGCTTCTAGCAACAACAAATTATGAAACGCTTTTATCTGATGCCATTCACACTGTTTTCAAACCCAAACATCTACGGTGACGTGGACAGAGACTCAGGAACTTACGGTGGAAATGTTCTTGACTGTGGAAGATACCATTCCAGTTACAAGCACTTTATATGTTCCAGAGTATAGCACCGTTACCAGCACTCGCACTGAGATGATCACTCAAACAATCTGTCCTCGACAGTAGACAGTGTTAGTCCTAAATCAATGTTGTGAATTTATATTATCAATAAATAAATCATAAATATTCATGTTATTTATCTTACTACCTCATTAAAACAACATGGTGTCTGGATTAGTAATAATAATAATATCTATTCCTACAAGTACATGTTTGTACAGTTTTGTCCCAAGATGCGACCCACACCAGTCGACTAACACCCAGGTACCCATTTTACTAATGGGTGAACATAGACAACCGGTGTAAAGAAACACGCCCTCACTGGAAATCGAACCCAGACCCTCGCCGTGTGAAGCGAGAGATTTAGCCACCAGTAGTGTTTTCAGTAGCACCTAAAGACACCGCACACACACTAACGAGGCTTGCGTTGGCTCAAATTAACGAGTTGACAGCATGTTAATAGTATCAGAAGCAGGTGTTCTTGACTGTGATGTTATTACCCAGGATCGAGCTCCGCCATCCACACGTGTTTAGATTCTCCACAACTGTAATAATGCCGATACAATAAGCATTGCCTACACACTCTAGCGAGTGCATTGGTATGAATCACATGGCTCTTCAAGGAGGGGGATGCTTTAATCGTGAATAACTCTTGCTTAAATAAATTAGATGCAAGTACGCAATGAAAACGTTTCGCCCACCAGTAGCTTCATCAATCATATGCAGACAAAAACATCGGGAAATTGGGTAAGCTGCATCCAGCTGCTGAGGTGTTAAAGATGTCCTCTGAGTATGGAGCAGCTGTACCGTCAGGGGAGTCGAGGGTGGAGGTGGATACCAGCTGCAACGAATGGAAAATGGTTTGCAAAATAGGATTTAGGCAGAAAATGATGAAAGATAACAATACTAATTCTGTTGAATTAATGCTGGAAGAATATAGTTCCTGCCATCGAGGATTCAAGGTAAGAACGTTCTTGACCAGTGAAACTCTCAGATTAAATTTGTGGACATCGTATAATGTGATTTCCTGGAGCTGTGATGGAGGATCTAGTAATGCGAGCAACCCTCTTATTTGTCTCATAGTTGGACGAAATGATGCTGGTAAACGAAGCAGTGAGGAACTTCTTACTAAGTATAGGACAATGATGGCCACAATTGGGAGGATAGGAGAAGCACATGCCGTATATAGCAATTAGTGTTAATTGTTCCTTGGAACACTGATTACTGAGATTACTACTGTGTGATTAATGGTTTTTAAAACCGACAAGTTGAAGATTGAGACACTTATGCAACATATGGGAATCTTGATTGAAGAAACGTTTCGCCACACAGTGGCTTCAGCGAGGAGAATTTTGTATCCATGTATCATGATATAAAAATAAAGAGTTATAGGTATTGGTGTTCATGGTAAAAGAACTAATAATGTTACAGTAGAGAACAAAAGAAGCATAATACCGTGACTGGAACAATGAACAAATAACCAGCACATATGATCCAAGTCGGACCGAAACGTCGGCGTAAGTTTCTGTCTCCAATCTGTGTATGATTCAGCAGATTTAGTCACTAAAGATAATCAAAATTGTAAACCATAGATTTAAAAAAAATAGTTTTCAAAGGAGTAAAGTATCAATTAACATAAAGCAAGACGATAGAAATGAAACTATTTCAGAAACATTAGATAATGATGATAACAATATTAAGTGAAGAAAGGCAAAGATCATTTGTATAAGAAAGTGATCATACAGAACTTGTGGAATGGGATTTAATCAGGGTAATCCCAGGTAAATATATAGTCCATAGATAATATATACACTGAAAAGCTCTCAGTCATCTACAACACCCAGACCTCACCACTGGCAGGTGACTGCTTGTAAAGTTCAGAGGTAACCATGAGCAGCAACACGATGCACAACAAGAAAATTTCGTTGTGTGATACATACAGTCGAAGCACTTGAAACATGATATACAGTCGAAGCACTTGAAACATGATACATACAGTCGAAGCATTGAAACATGATACATACAGTCGAAGCACTTGAAACATGTTACATACAGTCAACACTTGAAACATGATACATACAGTCGTAGCACTTGAAACATGATACATACAGTCAAACACTTGAAACATGATACATACAGTTGAAACACTTGAAACATGATACATACAGTCGTAGCACTTGAAACATGATACATAGTCGAAACACTTGAAACATGATACATACAGTCAACACTTGAAACATGATACATACAGTCGTAGCACTTGAAACATGATACATACAGTCGTAGCACTTGAAACATGATACATACAGTCACTTGAAATATGATACATACAGTCGTAGCACTTGAAACATGATACATACAGTCGTAGCACTTGAAACATGATACATACAGTCGTAGCACTTGAAACATGATACATACAGTCGTAGCACTTGAAACATGATACATACAGTCGAAGCACTTGAAATATGATACATACAGTCGTGCACTGAAACATGATACATACAGTCGAAGCACTTGAAACATGATACATACAGTCGTAGCACTGAAAGATGATACATACAGTCGTAGCACTTGAAACATGATACATACAGTCGAAGCATTGAAATATGATACATACAGTGCACTTGAAAGATGTACATACAGTCGAAGCACTTGAAACATGATACATACAGTCGAGCACTTGAAAGATGATACATCAGTCGTAGCACTTGAAAGATGATACATACAGTCAAGCATTGAAACATGAAAAAATAAAAACGGGTTGAGATTGGTGAATTTCGGGAAATTGGGTAAGCTGCATCCAGCTGCTGAGGTGTTAAAGATGTCCTCTGAGTATGGAGCAGCTGTACCGTCAGGGAGTCGAGGGTGGAGGTGGATACCAGCTGCAACGAATGGAAAATGGTTTGCAAAATAGGATTTAGGCAGAAAATGATGAAAGATAACAATACTAATTCTGTTGAATTAATGCTGGAAGAATATAGTTCCTGCCATCGAGGATTCAAGGTAAGAACGTTCTTGACCAGTGAAACTCTCAGATTAAATTTGTGGACATCGTATAATGTGATTTCTGGAGCTGTGATGGAGGATCTAGTAATGCGAGCAACCCTCTTATTTGTCTCATAGTTGGACGAAATGATGCTGGTAAACGAAGCAGTGAGGAACTTCTTACTAAGTATAGGACAATGATGGCCACAATTGGGAGGATAGGAGAAGCACATGCCGTATATAGCAATTAGTGTTAATTGTTCCTTGGAACACTGATTACTGAGATTACTCTGTGTGATTAATGGTTTTAAAACCGACAAGTTGAAGATTGAGACACTTATGCAACATATGGGAATCTTGATTGAAGAAACGTTTCCCCACACAGTGGCTTAGCGAGAGAATTTTGTATCCATGTATCAGGATATAAAAATAAAGAGTTATAGGTATTGGTGTTCATGGTAAAAGAACTAATAATGTTACAGTAGAGAACAAAAGAAGCATAATACCGTGACTGGAACAATGAACAAATAACCAGCACATATGATCCAAGTCGGACCGAAACGTCGGCGTAAGTTTCTGTCTCCAATCTGTGTATGATTCAGCAGATTTAGTCACTAAAGATAATCAAAATTGTAAACCATAGATTTAAAAAAAATAGTTTTCAAAGGAGTAAAGTATCAATTAACATAAAGCAAGACGATAGAAATGAAACTATTTCAGAAACATTAGATAATGATGATAACAATATTAAGTGAAGAAAGGCAAAGATCATTTGTATAAGAAAGTGATCATACAGAACTTGTGGAATGGGATTTAATCAGGGTAATCCCAGGTAAATATATAGTCCATAGATAATATATACACTGAAAAGCTCTCAGTCATCTACAACACCCAGACCTCACCACTGGCAGGTGACTGCTTGTAAAGTTCAGAGGTAACCATGAGCAGCAACACGATGCACAACAAGAAAATTTCGTTGTGTGATACATACAGTCGAAGCACTTGAAACATGATACATACAGTCGAAGCACTTGAAACATGATACATACAGTCGAAGCACTTGAAACATGTTACATACAGTCGAAGCACTTGAAACATGATACATACAGTCGTAGCACTTGAAACATGATACATACAGTCGAAACACTTGAAACATGATACATACAGTTGAAACACTTGAAACATGATACATACAGTCGTAGCACTTGAAACATGATACATAGTCGAAACACTTGAAACATGATACATACAGTCGAAGCACTTGAAACATGATACATACAGTCGTAGCACTTGAAACATGATACATACAGTCGTAGCACTTGAAACATGAATATACAGTCGAAGCACTTGAAATATGATACATACAGTCTAGCACTTGAAACATGATACATACAGTCGTAGCACTTGAAACATGATACATACAGTCGTAGCACTTGAAACATGATACATACAGTCGTAGCACTTGAAACATGATACATACAGTCGAAGCACTTGAAATATGATACATACAGTCGTAGCACTTGAAACATGATACATACAGTCGAAGCACTTGAAACATGATACATACAGTCGTAGCACTTGAAAGATGATACATACAGTCGTAGCACTTGAAACATGATACATACAGTCGAAGCACTTGAAATATGATACATACAGTCGTAGCACTTGAAAGATGATACATACAGTCGAAGCACTTGAAACATGATACATACAGTCGTAGCACTTGAAAGATGATACATACAGTCGTAGCACTTGAAAGATGATACATACAGTCGAAGCACTTGAAACATGGAAAAATAAAAACGGGTTGAGATTGGTTGAATTTGCAGGAATCTTTGATGAGGTATATTTTGAAAGGTCGGAATATACCAACCGAATACCACATTCAGGGTTTCATAATAATATTTATTTCTACAAGTATATGATACAATTTATACAGACCTAGCTGACATCATTGACTATACAGACCTAGCTGACATCATTGAATATACAGACCTAGCTGACATCATTGCCTATACAGACCTAGCTGACATCATTGACTATACAGACCTGGCTGACATCATTGCCTATATAGACCTAGCTGACATCATTGACTATACAGACCTAGCTGACATCATTGACTATATACATCTAGCTGACATCATTGCCTATACAGACCTAGCTGACATCATTGCCTATACAGACCTAGCTGACATCATTGCCTATACAGACCTAGCTGACATCATTGACTATACAGACCTGGCTGACATCATTGACTATATACATCTAGCTGACATCATTGACTATACAGACCTAGCTGACATCATTAACTATACATACCTAGCTGACATCATTACTATACAGACCTAGCTGACAGCATTGACTATGCAGACCTAGCTGGCATCATTGACTATACAGACCTAGCTGACATCATTGAATATACAGACATAGCTGACATCATTGACTATACAGACCTAGCTGACATCATTGACTATACAGACCTAGTGACATCATTAACTATACAGACCTAGCTGACATCATTGACTATACAGACCTAGATGACATCATTGACTATACAGACCTAGCTGACATCATTGACTATACAGACCTAGCTGACATCATTGACTATACAGACCTAGCTGACATCATTGACTATACAGACCTAGCTGACATCATTGACTATACAGACCTAGCTGACATCATTGACTATACAGACCTAGCTGACATCATTGACTATACAGACCTAGCTGACATCCTTGACTATACAGACCTAGCTGACATCATTGACTATACAGACCTAGCTGACATCATTGCCTATACAGACCTAGCTGACATCATTGACTATACAGACCTGGCTGACATCATTGACTATATACATCTAGCTGACATCCTTGACTATACAGACCTAGCTGACATCATTAAATTTGCACTAAGAGAAATTTGCAATATTCCAAATAATTTTGGATTTGAGTGGGAGTAAAGGGCAAGATATTTTGCATATAACAAAAACTGAGGAACTTTATTTTTTTGTAGAATAACTAAAGATAATTACACGAATACCTTCCGTGATAAAATAGCATTAGCATTGTTTTATACGTATCAAGTCTCAAATCCACCTTTCGGTGTGCCATTTATGCTGGGGTACCTTTTAAATGGAATATTCAGTAAATATTTTTTTTCTCTTTTGTTTTAAGGGCAATCTTATTGAAACTCACAGACAATAAGGTCCATAAACACGTCTTTACGTGCAAAAAAAAAATGAACGAAATCGGACGAACAGAAAAAAAAAAAAATTGGTACCCCCTCCCCTTAAAACTATCATTGTTTTATGGTTCCTGTCAATATTATTGCATCTACTTCAATAATAAATGGTGGGCTCCATCAAATAGGTCAATAACTTGCTTCCGAGATAGCGCGTGAAACGCCTCAGGGCTCGGAAATATTTTTTTTTCTCGCGAAAATCGGTGTAGTTTTAGTGTCTAGTGGTGTTCTAGAGTTGTTATCCCCTCCTTACACCGTTTTCTCTTACCTAATGTCCGTCTATGTCATAGAAGACGACATGATGAAGGGGAAATAATTTTATATTGAAAATCCTGGAAATACAGTCGCCTTGTTACAGCCTATTTTATTAATTCTAGTGTATATATCATGTTTATATGTTTTTTAGTGTTTATTTAGTCTTTTTAGATGATATTAGATGATATTAGCGTAATAAGAAAAATTATTCCTGGCACCCGGGATTAGCCAGAGCAGGAATGTTGCCGAGCGTTCCTGATTGGGAAGCTCCACCCACACACATACAGTGCCATGTAGTCAATTATAACATTAGAATGAATAATACAAGTAATAGCAATAAAAAAACGGAAAAAAAAAAGTAAAAAATTACGGGATGCAAGAAGTCATGTTGGTGGCGCCGATGTCACCATACATGATATAAATGGCTGTAATACCTTGTAGAAACGTCGTAGAACATTGATTCTGGTACCATTGTGTAGCCAGAGAGTTAAGCTATTTTTCTATACTATTAACTCAATTTTCATATTTTTCGAATATTTTAACGCTCGCTGCGGGAGACGGTTACCCCTCCCCTAAACTATACAGACCTAGCTGACATCATTGACTATACAGACCTAGCTGGCATCATTGACTATACAGACCTAGCTGACATCATTAACTATACAGACCTAGCTGACATCATTGGCTATACAGACCTAGCTGACATCATTGACTATACAGACCTAGCTGACATCATTGAATATAGACATAGCTGACATCATTGACTATACAGACCTAGCTGACATCATTGACTATACAGACCTAGCTGACATCATTGACTATACAGACCTGGCTGACATCATTGACTATACACACCTAGCTGACATCATTGACTATACAGACCTAGCTGACATCATTGACTATACAGACCTAGCTGACATCATTGACTATACAGACCTAGCTGACATCATTGACTATACAGACCTAGCTGACATCATTGGTTATACAGACCTAGCTGACATCATTGACTATACAGACCTAGCTGACATCATTGAATATACAGACCTAGCTGACATCATTGACTATACAGACCTAGCTGACATCATTGACTATACAGACCTAGCTGACATCATTGACTATACAGACCTAGCTGACATCATTGACTATACAGACCTAGCTGACATCATTGACTATACAGACCTAGCTGACATCATTGACTATACAGAAAGCCCCTTGTTACACAGAGCATTTCGCGCAAATTATGTTAATTTTGACCCCAGGATGCGACCCACACCAGTCGGTTAACACCCAGGTACTCACTTACTGCTTCAACGATGATATAAGGAAGGAAAAAGGAAGAGGCTTTTCCTAAATGTTTCAGAAAATCTTGAACTGCTGCATAAAAAAAACGCATATTATTATTGTAAATGAATGGTCCAGAGAACCGACAAGTTGATAAATTAGACACATATGCAACACTTGGGTATCTTTATTAAGGAAACGCTTCGCAACACAGTGGCTTCATCAGTCCATACACAGGAGAATCGTGAACAGGAGGAGTTTGAGGTGGTCAGTCCCTCAATCTTGAGTCGATGTTGTCAGTCCATCAATCTTGAACAGTATACAGCATATGTGCTAGGAAGCAGCTTATATACCGTAGGCAGGAGAGGTGCAGAAGTCGTAGGTGGTGTCACATTTGTACAAGAAAATTGGGAATGGACAGCTGACGGATAACGAACTGGAAATGTGTTCTCTATTTATTGACTATTTTTTGTCAGTGTTTACACAATGATGAAATTAAGACACATGTGCAACATGTGGGTGTCTTTATTGTAAACGTTTCGCCATCCAGTGGCTTTATCAATACAAATTCTATTACATTGTTTGAAGACAGTAGAACTATATACAAAAGATGAGGTTATCAGTCCATCGGCCTTGAAGTGGTGTGAACAGCACCGAAGTCGGGGAGTTTGTGGAGCAGAGGCCGTAGACTGTATGTATGTTCGCTGGTACATCCGGCCCGGGTCTTCTCGAAATGGTGACCCGGCATTGGCCCCCTGGGTAGAGGGTGTCGGTCATCTTCTTTCTTTCTTGCTGTGGCTCCCCATGATGGGGAGTGTCTTCTGACGTTGCATCTTCATCAGCAGATCTTGGTACTTCAGGCTGTGGTTCTACCTACATAGGAAGAAGGATGGGGGATAAGAAAGAAGGAAGTGAGAGAAAGAATAGTTGTAGTGGGTAGTCTTGGTCGTCGTCGGGGTTCTCCGGCGTCGTCATCGAGGGGGCGGGTGGGTGGCTAGGACTGGGAGCAGTGTCTCCAAGTCATGGGTGGCCAGGTAAACCAGCCAGGCTGCTTTGTCCTCGCAGGTCAGATCCCCAGGTGCCATCGGGAAGTGCCTGCGGCGGATGGACGTCATCGCAGGACAGTCAAGCATGTAGTGAACTAGAGGCTTTGGAACCATCCGGTCGCAGTGGCGGCAAAGCTCCTCACTCATGCGTTCGATGAGGCGCTTTGCAGTAGGGTAGCCGAGGCGCAGGAGGTGGACGCTGACTTGCAGCTCCCTGTTCAGTTTCCTCATGTTTGGTGGGGGCTCCCTACGCGTCGCTCTGTCATACCAGTGCCGGCTCCGAGATGCTCCCGGTGCTGGTAGTGGGCGTCTGGATGCCGAAGCTGCCCCCAGGTGCACCTGCCTGCGGCTAATGGCAATTGTAGTCGCAGGTTGGGCCGCAAGTGTGGCAGACTTAGCCACCCCATCCGCCGCATCATTCCCAGCAAGATCGATGTGGCTTGGTATCCAATTGATTGTTGCTTGCCGGCCCTGCTCGTCAAGTGTATGTAGGTCTCTTCTGATGGCGGTGAGGAGCCGGATGTTATCCTTGGGCTCCCTATGCATGATGCCCTGTATCGCCGCCCTGGAGTCGACGTGGATGACTGGAGGTTGGTGGTGTTCCAGGAGCACATGTTGGATGGCCCTCTGGATGGCGTGGAGTTCTGCCTGTAGGATGCTGCAGTGGTCTGGGAGGCGCCAGCCGGCCGTTAGGGAGGAGTGATATATCCCAGAACCCGTGCGGCCGGCCTCGGGGTCTCTTGATCCATCAGTGTAGTACACTGCACACCCGGGATGCTCCGCTGCAGCAATGCTTGCAGCTGCCCACCGCTGCAGCACGTGCTGTGGACAGTGACGCTTGCTGGCTGGCAGGTTTGCAAGGTGGATTACGACAGGTTCTGGTGCCCATGGCGGTGGCACGGTGTACCCATCGACTGGCCGGTCGCATCCCTTGTCCTCGAGGAGCAGCATGGGCAGGAGCTCCTTTGTCACTTCCGCAGCCGACCACAACCAAAGTCGGACACGGCCTCCTGCGAAGTCGCCTCGCTGACGGTCAAGGAGGTCTCTTAGCAGGTGCTCACCGCCCGGTAGCTGGACAAATTTGGCCAACCTCCTGGCAGCAACAAGGGCGATCCTGTCACTTTGGGGCTGCAGTTGGGCCTCTCTGTTCAGAGTCACTGTGTTCGTCCAGCCCGGAGCCCCCAGCATGACCGGAGCCGCAGCATTTTGTACAACGCTGAGGCGCTTGAGGCATGAGGGATGAGCATGGGCCAGGGTGATTGCACCATAGTCGACTAGCGAGCGCACCGCCTGCACGTAGAACATCCGGAGAATATCGTGGCTGGCACCAGTCCTAGGATTGGCCATGGCACGCATGGCCGTGACACGTTGCATGGCACGCTCCCTGACATGCTCTGCCTGCTTGCGGAAGGAGAGTCGGCTGTCAATCCATATACCAAGATATTGGTAACTGCTGACCCAGTCCAGGTTGATGTCTGAGATCTTCAGCCTGGTATCAGGCACCTTGGCACGAAAGATCATGGCCTTGGACTTTTCCGCCGAGATCTTGAGGCCAAGGAGACGGCAGGTGGTATCTAGCAGGCTGAGGTCGCGTTGGGCTTTGCCCAACAGTCCGGGCTTCCCGATGACAATGAGTGCCAGGTCATCAGCGTAGCTGAGCAGTCGAGTGCCTGCTGAGAACGTCAGCTGCACCAGCTCATGCATCAGCACGTTGAAGAGAGTTGGGCTGAAGACTCCGCCCTGCGGGGTGCCATTTTTCAAGTGCCTGAGGGCAGAAGCCTGCCCCTGGAAGCGTACCCGCGCCTGCAGGACCTGTAGGTATGAGCCGAAACAGGCAAGCAGCTTGCCCCTCACTCCTCTGCGCGCCAGTAGGTCGAGGATGGCCGGTGCACTGGCCAGCTCGAAGGCCTTCTCAAGGTCGAGAAAGATGACAATCTTCGGGAAACGTTTTTCCACGAGATGTTTCTTTTCTGCCAATGTGAATGTGAGTGGACTACAGGGAACATCACGAACGACACGAAGGAAGGTAAGAACATTGTTCTTGTTGGGGATAGTCAAATTAGGTATATGGATAGGGCCTTCTGCTTGAAAGATAGAAGTAGGAGACAGAGGGTTTGCTTTCCTGGGGCTGGGATGGAGGATATTGTTAGCCGTCTGGGCGACATCATGAGAGGTAATGGGAGCAATCCTATTATCTGTATCAGTGCTGGAGGCAACGATGTTGGCAGACGTAGGAGTGAGGACCTGACTAGCAGGTATATAACAGCAATAGACATAATTAGGAAGAAGGGTGGGAACCCTGTCATATGTGGAATTTTGCCAAGGAGAGGAGTTAGAGATGAATGGCTGTCCAGGGCAATTGGTGTCAATTGCTGGCTGGACAAACACTGTAAGGATAATGCAGTACCATTCATTTGCAACTGGGACCACTTCTATGGCCTAAATGACATGTATGCCAGGGATGGGGTTCACTTATCCAGGTCTGGTCTGTCAAACAAGGAAACCCTTGTTAATAATTTAGAAATTACAGAGGAACTCGGCGCAAGCGACCACAAATCAATTACCTTTGGCATTGAATGGAAGTTTCATAGTAGGAATAACTCAGTAACGGTCCCAGATTTTCGCTTAGCAGATTACAATGGACTTAGAGAACACTTATCATCTGTGGACTGGGGTAATGAAGAGATCTATCAATATGACAGTTTTCTGAACACTATACATGCTGCCCAAAGAACATTTATCCCATATAAAGAAATTAGATCGAATAGAAATGACCCAAAATGGATGAATAATAGGCTCAAATATCTTTTAGAACAGAAGAAAGGAATTTATAGGCGTATCAAAAGAGGTGAGGGTCATCTTATGAATCAGTATATTGACATTAAGAGGGACGTTAAAAAGGGGATAAGAAAAGCTATACGGGACTACGAAATTAAAGTTGCTAGGGATTCGAAAACTAACCCAAAAAGTTTTTTCCAGGTGTATAGAACAAAAGTTAGAGATAAGATAGGTCCCCTTAAAAATAATTATAGGTATCTCACTGACAAAGATAATGAAATGTGCTCTATTTTTAATAATTATTTTCTCTCAGTTTTCACTCAGGAAGACACTAATAATATCCCAAGAATTAGGTATTTTAGTGGGCCTGAAGAAGATAAATTATGTAGTATCACAGTCACTAGCGAAATGGTTATCAAACAGATAGACCGTTTGAAGCAAAATAAATCGCCAGGTCCTGATGAGCTTTTTTCAAGGGTTCTTAAGGAATGTAAAATGGAACTCTGTGAACCCTTAACTTACATTTTTAACCTATCTCTTCAAACAGGTGTAGTGTCTGATACGTGGAAGATGGCTAATGTAATTCCTATTTTTAAAGCAAGGGACAAGTCGTTACCATCAAATTACCGCCCAATAAGTCTAACATCAATTGTAGGCAAATTATTAGAGTCGATTATAGCTGATAACATAAGAAGCCATCTCGATAGGCATAATTTGATTAATGATACTCAACATGGATTCACCAGGGGCCGTTCCTGCCTAACTAATTTATTAACTTTTTTCAGTAAGGCTTTTGAGGCAGTTAATCATGATAAAGAATTCGATATTGTTTATTTGGATTTTAGTAAGGCTTTTGATAGAGTACCACATCAGAGACTGTTAAAGAAAGTGGCTGCTCACGGCATTGGGGGAAAAGTGTTTTCATGGATCGAGTCATGGCTCACCAATAGGAAGCAGAGGGTGTGCATTAATGGGGTTAAATCTGAGTGAGGATCTGTAACAAGTGGCGTTCCACAGGGATCGGTTTTGGGCCCGTTGTTGTTTATAATATATATAAATGACCTTGACGAGGGAATTACTAGTGATATGAGCAAATTCGCTGATGACACGAAGATAGGTAGGATAATCGATTCAGACGTAGATGTCACGGAACTTCAGGAGGATTTAGACAAACTCAATTCCTGGTCAGAAAAATGGCAGATGCAGTTCAATGTAGATAAATGCAAAGTTCTAAAGCTCGGGAATGTTCATAACCCTAGTACCTACCAGCTTAATAATGTTGAACTCAGCCGTACAGAATGCGAAAAGGATTTGGGGGTTATGGTAAGCAGCAACCTCAAACCAAGTCAGCAATGCCTAAGCGTAAGAAATAAAGCAAATAGATTACTGGGATTTATATCAAGAAGTGTAAGCAACAGAAGTCCAGCGGTTATATTACAGCTTTATACATCATTAGTAAGGCCTCACCTAGATTATGCAGCTCAGTTCTGGTCTCCATTTTACAGAATGGATATAAATTCGTTAGAAAACATTCAGCGACGAATGACAAAGTTAATTCATAGCATTAGAAATCTTCCGTATGAAGAAAGATTGAAGACCCTTAAATTACATTCACTTGTAAGACGAAGAATGAGGGGAGACATGATCGAGGTATATAAGTGGAAGATGGGTATTAATAAGGGGGATATAAATAAGGTCTTGAGGATATCTCTCCAAGAGAGAACCCGCAATAATGGATTCAAATTGGATAAGTTTAGATTTAGAAAGGATATAGGAAAATATTGGTTTGGAAATAGGGTAGTTGATGAGTGGAACAGTCTGCCTAATAGGGTCATTGAAGCTATGACCTTGGGTAGTTTCAAATTTAGGTTGGATAAATTCATGAGTGAGAGGGGTTGGATTTGAGTGGGACTCGCACTTGAGTTAATAGAATCTTCAAAGCTTATTTCTTGGGTAGAATTGAAAATTAGGTTGGGCAATTATTCTGTTAGTGGGATGGATTGTGAAGGACCTGCCTAGTATGGGCCAACAGGCCTGCTGCAGTGTTCCTCCTTTCTTATGTTCTTATGTTCTTATGTTAAAAAGTTAATAAATTAGTTAGGCAGGAACGGCCCCTGGTGAATCCATGTTGAGTATCATTAATCAAATTATGCCTATCGAGATGGCTTCTTATGTTATCAGCTATAATCGACTCTAATCATTTGCCTACAATTGATGTTAGACCTTTTGGGCGGTAATTTGACGGTAGTGACTTGTCCCCTGCTTTAAGAACATAAGAATGGAGGAACACTGCAGAAGGCCTACTGGCCCATACAAGGCAGGTCCTTATCAAAACCACCACTACCTAAGAATTTATTCCCGTACTCACGACACAAATCAAACCCAGCCCCTCCCACTCATATATTTGTCCAATCTCTTTTTAAAGCCACCCAAGGTCCTAGCCTCTATCACAGTACTCGGAAGATTGTTCCACGCATCTACAACTCTGTTCGAAAACCAGTACTTGCCTATGTCCTTTCTAAATCTAAATTTATCCAATTTAAATCCGTTATTTCTGGTTCTTACTTGGTTCGATATCCTCAGTATTTTATTAATATCTCCTTTGTTTATGCCCATCATCCACTTGTACACCTCGATGATATCTCCCTCATTCTACGTCTCTCCAGAGAGTGGAGATTCAACGCTCTAAGTCTATCTTCATACGGGAGATTTCTTATACTGTAAATCATTTTAGTCATTCTTCTTTGTATGTTCTCCAATGAATCTATATCCATCCTGTAGTAAGGAGACCAAAACTGAGCTGCATAATCCAAATGAGGTCTCACTAGTGATGTATAGAGCTGTAAAATAGCTTTTGGACTTCTGTTGCTTATACTTCTTGAAATAAATCCTAGTAATCTGTTAGCCTTATTGCGCACACTTAGGCACTGTTGTCTTGGCTTTAGATTTCTGCTTACCATGACTCCCAAGTCTTTTCACATTCTGTATGATCAAGCTCAACTTCACCTAGTTTATAAATTCGAGGATATTTTCATTACCAACGACAAGCACCTTACACTTGTCCACATTGAACTTCATCTGCCACTTTTCAGACCAAGACATTAATTTATCCAAATCCTCCTGGAGTTCACTGCTATCCTCCTCAGAATGAATTATACGGCCTATTTTTGTATCATCAGCAAATTTACTCATGTCACTTGCAATTCCTTCATCAAGGTCATTAATGTAAATTATGAACAACAATGGGCCCAAAACTGATCCTTGTGGAACGCCACTAGTGACAAATCCCCATTCAGATTTGACCCCATTAATGGAAACTCTCTGCTTTCTATTGGTAAGCATGCCTCTATCCATGCTAGAACTTACCTCCTATACCATGAGCTGCCACCTTTCTTAAGAGTCTCTTGTGAGGTACTCTATCGAAGGCCTTACTGAAATCCAAGTAAACTATATCATATTCTTTATCACTGTATACTGCCTCAAATGTTTTATTGAAAAACGTCAGTAAATTTGTCAGGCAGGAACGACCTCTCGTAAACCCATGCTGAGATTCATTAATCAAATTATGTTCTTCAAGGTGACTTCTGATAATATCAGCTATAATTGATTCTAATAATTTGCCTACTATAGACGTGAGGCTAATTACATTAGCCATCTTCCACATATCAGACACTACACCTGTTTGAAGAGATAAATTAAAAATGTTAGATATTGGTTCACAGAGTTCCATTTTGCATTCCTTAAGAACCCTTGCAAAAAGCTCATCAGGACCCGGCTATTTATTTTGTTTCAGTCGGTCTAGTTGTTTCCTAACCATTTCGCTAGTGACTGTGATATTACATAATTTATCTTCTTCTGGGCCTCAGTAAAAATTAATTACTGGGATATTATTAATGTCTTCCTGTGTGAAAACCGAGAGAAAATAATTATTAAAAATAGAGCACTATCATTCTCCTTGTCAGTAAGATGCCCAGAGTTATTTTTAAGGGGACCTATCTTATCCTAACTTTTGTTCTATAAACCTGGAAAAAACATTTTGGGTTAGTTTTGAATCCCTAGCAACTTTAATTTCATAGTCCCGTTTAGCTTTCCTTATTCCCTTTTTAACGTCCCTCTTTATGTCAGTATACTGATTTATAAGATGACCATCACCTCTTTTTATGCGCCTATAAATTCCTTTCTTCTGCCCTAAAAGATACTTAAGCCTAATATTCATCCATTTTGGGTCATTTCTACTTGATCTAATTTCTTTATACGGATAAACGTTCTTTGGCCAGCCTGTATAGTGTTAAGAAAACTGTCATATTGATACCTCTCTTCGTCTCCCAGTCTACAGTTGATAAGTGTTCTCTAAGTCCATTATAATCTGCTAAGCGAAAATCTGGGACCGTTACTGAATTATCCCTACTATCATACATCCATTCAATGCTAAAGGTAATTAATTGACTTGTGGTCGCTTGAGCCGAGTTCCTCTGTAATTTCTAAATTATTAACAAGGGTTTCCTTGCTTGCTAGAACCAAGTCAAGTAGGTTATTTCCCTTGTAGGTTCTGATACAAACTGCTTCAAAAAACAATCCTGAACTACTTCTAAAAGTCGTTAGATTCTAAATTCCCTGTCAAGAAATTCCAATCAATCTGACTAAAGTTAAAGTCCCCTAGAATTACTACGTTATCGTGCCTTGTGACCTTAACAATTTCCTCCCAAAGTAGTCTCCTTGTTCCCTATCTAAGTTAGGAGGACGGTAAATCACGCCTAAAATCAATTTTCACACCCTCTGAAAATTCTATCCAGACAGACACTGTATGTGTTATTTCAGACCTTATACCCGTTTTTATGCAACAATTTAAATGATCACGGACATAGAGTGCCACCCCACCCCCCTTCCCGATACTTCTGTCTACTTGGAACATAAGAACATAAGAACATAAGAAAGGAGGAACACTGCAGCAGGCCTGTTGGCCCATTCTAGGCAGGTCCTTCACATTCCATCCCACTAACAGAATATTTGTTCAACCTAATTTTCAATGCTACCCAAGAAATAAGCTTGATAATTTTATTTACTCATGTGCAATTCCCACTCAAATCCAACCCCTCTCACTCATGTATTTATCCCAAACCCAAATTTGAAACTACCCAAGGTCCTAGCTTCAATGACCCTACTAGGCAGACTGTTCCACTCATCAACTACCCTATTTCCAAACCAATACTTTCCTATATCCTTTCTAAATCTAAACTTATCTAACTTGAATCCATTATTGCGGGTTCTCGCTTGGGAGATACCCTCAAGACCTTTTTATATCCCCTTTGTTAATACCCATTTCCACTTTATACGTCGATCATGTCTCCCCTCATTCTACGTCTTAAATGAATGTAATTAAGGGTCTTCAATCTTTCTTCGTAAGGAAGATTTCTAATGCTATGTATTAATTTCGTCATTCTACGCTGAATGTTTTCTAACGAATTTATGTCCATTCTGTAATATGGAGACCAGAACTGAGCTGCGTAATCTAGGTGAACCTTACTAATGATGTATAAAGCTGTAATATAACCTCTGGACTTCTGTTGCTAACACTTCTTGATATAAATCCCAGTAATCTATTTGCCTTATTACGTACGCTTAGGCATTGCTGTCTTGGTTTAAG
>WNWK01033616.1:5000-21028 GCA_009830355.1 Cherax destructor | reverse complement strand
GTTTCGGGAACTTCCACAGGCTGCAGAACTTTAGAAACAGGGCAGTGACTAATATTGGGAATATAATTGAACAATAGTTATAAAAAAATTTTTTAAATTTTACATTGTTGTAAATTTTTTTTAAAAAAAAATATGAAAACAAACTTTATAATTTTTTAAAAAAAAAAACGAGTGAATATTTGAAAAACAGCACTTATATTTTCACAGCCCAAAAAAAATTAAAATTAAAAAAAAAATCCAAAGAAAAAACCCAAAAAAAAAAAAAAAAAGGAAAACCCGGGAAATTTCCCATGTTTTTTTTTTGGGTTTTTTTTTTGGGGCCCTTTTGGGGAAGCCCCAAATTCCGGATTTGATCGAAAAAAAATTTTTTTAGCTTTTTTTTTCCCCAAAAAAAAACTCATTTAAAAAAAAAAAAAAACCCAAATTTTTTTTTTCCCCCGGGGGAAAATTTTTTTTCCGGAATGTGGGCCCCCCCAAAGGGTTAATATTTTAAAAAAGGGTTACAAAATACTATAAATCCAGAAAAAGTAAGAGAAAAAAATGAAAAAAAAGGCCTGAGTGAGCACAAAAAAATTTGGGCAGGGGGGGCCCTACAGCAAACTTAAAAACAGTTGGCCCCTTATGTTTTTTGGCCTGTCCGAAAAACGTCAAAGAAGGGAGTTAGGGATTTTTCCTTTTTGGGGAATTTTAATTTTTTATGTCTGAAAAATTTTTTTTTTTTTTTTTTTTTGGATTGGGGCCAAAACGGGTTAATGAGAGTTTTTAAAATTAAAAACAGTGGACCCTTTTTATTCGAACACCCCAAAACTCCCCCTTTTTTTCCCCAAAACCCCCTGTTCAAGTGCTGTTACCAAAAAAAAATTTTTTCCCCCATAAGGAATGATGTAAATTAGATTAGTCCCCCCCCCCCCAAAAAATACATTATAAAAGCACTTACAATAATAAACTTACAAAAAAGGGTGAGTTTTGGAGGCCAATAGGGGTCCACTGTATTTAAATTTTCCTTTTAAAAAAAAATATCTAGAGTGTGAATATACAGTGGACCCCCCGGGTTTAAAGCAATTATTCCGTTCCAGGAGCTAATTAATTTAAACTGAATTTTTCAAACCCCCAAACCCCTTTTTTCCCAAAAAAATAATTTTAAAAAAATTAACCCCTTCCAGACACCCAAAAAAAATTAAAAAAAAAACATTTTTAAAAAATAACTATAGTTTTAAAAAGAAAACACACAAAATATAAATCAATATTAAATTTATAAATAAATATTGAAATAAACATTTAAAATAACATTTACTTACCTTTATTGAAGAGACTTGCTGGCATCTGGAAGATAGGGAGGAGGACAGGGGGAGGGGTTAGTGATTGGAAGGGGAATCCCCACTCCCTGCATGCCTGCTGCACTCTCTGCATGCTTGCTGCACTCCCTGCATGCCTGCTGCACTCCCTGCATGCCTGCTGCACTCCCTGCATGCCTGCTGCACTCCCTGCATGCCTGCTGCACTCCCTGCATGCCTGCTGCACTCCCTGCATGCCTGCTGCACTCCCTGCATGCCTGCTGCACTCCCTGCATGCCTGCTGCACTCCCTGCATGCCTGCTACACTCCCTGCATGCCTGCTACCACTGGGGTGCCACTAGGAAGCTTCTTTGGACCCATGGTGACTTATTTCACAGTGACAATCACTAAACCACCAAAAAAGACACCAAATGTATTGTGAATGTTTGAAAGAGCGCACTGGGTAATGTTCTCTCAATGGTAAACAACGCTACACTGGCGTCTTGCGCAGGCGCAGGCCAGGCGCGGAGCAGGCGGACACGTCTAATACGTTTCGCTAACCGAGCTTTTTTCGCTATCTGATTGCGAAAAAAGCTTTCGGTAACAGATTTTTTTGTTAACTAGACCTTTCGTTAACTGAGGGTCTACTGTACAGAGACAGAGAGAGACTTTGGGAATCTGTTTCTAAATTCATAAATTGCATACATTAGTTGGTCACTAATAATTTCATGAAAGTGCCTAAGAGTTCATATTTGTTGAGGGACCTGTTCAAGAAAATTGTATTTTATGTATTAATATATTTTGTGTAATACAGGTACTCCTCACTTAACAACCAACTTAGGTTCCTAAGAGTAGGTTGGTAAGCGAATTGGTCATTAAATGAGGAGCCTCCCCTTACTGATATTTCAAGCATGCTGTACTGGTAGTAGGTTTGTGTTAACGATCTTTAGATATTGTTTTAATGTCACCCTTGCGCTATTTATAACATTTTTAGTATGTTAAATACAGTGGACCCCCGAGTTACGATCATAATTCATTCCAGAAGGCTGCTCAAGTGCCATTACCAAACGAATTTTCTCCTTTAAGAAATAACGTCAAGTAGGTTAGTCCATTTCAGACCCCCAAAAATACACTTACAAAAGCACTTACAATATTACACTTACATAATTGTACAGTACACTCATTACTTACCTTAAAATATTTGTAGTCTTAATGTAGGGTGAGAGGCGAGTAGCATTTATTGTAGCGATACAATGCATATACAGTACACTCATTACTTACCTTAAAATATTTGTAGTCCTAATGTAGGGTGAGAGGTGAGTATTTATTATAGAAAGATGAAGAAGAAGAAGAGCAAAGAATGGAAGAAGTACAAAAGAAGTTCACTGTAAAGGGGTTATCTTGTGTGTTGATCTGTTTGTTTACATTCTTAGCGTCTCGTGGCATCTAAGACTAGGTGTTAGAAATTATTAAACTCAGTGAACAAGGTAGGATGATGGTAATAATAATAATAATAATAATAATTAATAATAATAGCTCTGGAGCAAGGAGGCTTTAGAGTGGGTAGGGGATGTGTAGATCAAGTGTTTACATTGAAGCATATATGTGAACAGTATTTAGATAAAGGTAGGGAAGTTTTCATTGCATTTATGGATTTAGAAAAGGCATATGATAGAGTGGATAGGGTAGCAATGTGGCAAATGTTGTAAGTGTATGGAATAGGTAGTAAGTTGCTGAATGCTGTAAAGAGTTTTTATGAGGATAGTGAGGCTCAGGTTAGGGTGTGTAGGAGAGAGGGAGATTACTTCCCGGTAAAAGTAGGTCTTAGACAGGGATGTGTAATGTCACCATGGTTGTTTAATATATTTATAGATGGGGTTGTAAAAGAAGTAAATGCTAGGGTGTTGGGGAGAGGGGTGGGATTAAATTATGAGGAATCAAATGCAAAATGGGAGTTGACTAAAGAAAAATTGCAAAAGTTAGTGGATGAGTTTGGGAGGGTGTGTAAAGGTAGAAAGTTGAAAGTGAACATAGATAAGAGTAAGGTGATGAGGGTATCAAACGATTTAAATAAAGAAAAGTTGGATATCACATTGGAGAGAGGGATTATGGAAGAAGTGAATGTTTTCAGATATTTGGGAGTTGACTTGTCAGCAGATGGGTTTATGAAGGATGAGGTTAACCATAGAATTGATGAAGGAAAAAAGGTGAGTGGTGCGTTGAGGTATCTGTGGAGACAAAAAACGTTATCCATTGAGGCAAAGAAGGGAATGTACGAAAGTACAGTGGTACCAAAACACTTATATGGGTGTGAAGCATGGGTTGCAAATGCTGCAGCGAGGGGGCGGCTGGAGGCAGTGGAGATGTCCTGTCTAAGGGCAATGTGTTGTGTAAATATTATGCAGAAAATTCGGAGTGTGGAAATTAGGAGAAGGTGTTGAGTTACTAAAAGTATTTGTCAAGAGGGCTGAAGAGGGGTTGTTGAGGTGGTTTGGTCATTTAGAGAGAATGGATCAAAGTAGAATGACTTGGAGAGCGTATAAATCTGTAGGGGAAGGAAGGCGGGGTAGGGGTCGTCCTCGAAAAGGTTGGAGGGAGGGGGTAAAGGAGGCTTTGTGGGCGAGGTGGTTGGACTTCCAGCAAGCATGTGTGAGCGTGTTAGATAGAAGTGAATGGAGACGAATGGTTTTTGGGACCTGATGAGCTGTTGGAGTGTGAGCAGGGTAACATTTTGTGAAGGATTCAGGGAAACCAGTTAATTGATTTAGTTGGACTTGAGTCCTGGAAATGGGAAGTACAATGCCTGCAGTTTAAAGGAGGGAATTGAGATATTGGCGGTTTGGAGGGATTTTCTGAACTGTTGTATCTTAGCGCATCTGCAAAGACAGTGATTATGTGTGAATGAGGTGAAAGTGTTGAATGATGATGAAAGTATTTTCTTTTGGGGATTTTCTTTCTTTTTGGGTCACCCTGCCTCGGTGGGAGACGGCCGACGTGTTAAAAAAAAAAAGCTCTGGAGCGTTTTAAATGTCATATACGTACGTATTTCGTGTAGATTTGGTAGCTGACATTTAAACCTCTCCAGAGTGATTGTTATTATTATTAATTTTTTTTAACACATCAGCTGTTTCCTACCGAGGCAGGGTGACCCAAAAAGAAAGAAAAAACTTTCATCATCATTCAACACTTTCACTATCACTCATACATAATCACTGTCTTTACAGAGGTGCTCAGACACGGCAGCTTATATGTCCCTCCAAACTGCCAATATTGCAAACCCCTTCCTTTAAAGTGTAGGCATTGTATGATTCCCATTTCCAGGACTCAAGTCCAGCTAACCTGTTTCTCTCAATCCCTTCACAAAATATTACCCTGCTCACACTCCAACAGCTCATCAGGTCCCAAAAACCATTTGTCTCCTTTCACTCCTATCTAAAATACTCATGCACGCTTGCTGAAAGTCCAAGCCCCTCGCCCACAAAACCACCTTTACCCCCTCCCTCCAACCTTTCCTAGGACGACCCCTACCCCGCCTTCCTTTCCCTACAGATTTATATGCACTCCAAGTCATTCTACTTTGTTCCATTCTCTCTAAAGTACCAAACCACCTCAACAACCCCTTTTCTGCCCTCTGACTAATACTTTTAGTAACTCCACACCACCTCCTAATTTCCACACTACGAATTTTCTGCATAATATTTACACCACACATTGCCCTTAGACACAACATCTCCACTGCCTCCAGCCTCCTTGCTGCAACATTTACAACCCATGCTTCACACCCATATAAAAGTGTTTGTACCACTATACTCTCATACATTCCCTTCTTTGCCTCCATGGATAACATTTTTTGTCTCCACAGATACCTCAGTGCACCACTCACCTTTTTTCCTTCATCAATTCTATGGTTAACCTCATCCTTCATAAACCCATCTGCTGACAAGTTAACTCCCAAATATCTGAACACATTCACTTTCTAACACCTACCCTTAGATGCCACAAGAGACGCTGAGAATGTAAACACACAGACGAACATACCAGCTAACCCCTTTACAGTGAACTTCTTTTTTACTTCTTCCATTTTCCTCTTCCATGTGCTGCTGCACTTTTAACTCTATCTTGTACTATGGGGTGCACAATAAAGTATAAATTTGTACAAATATGTAATCTTGGAGACTGTGAAAGCTAGTGTACTGAGTGGGTACAGCAAGGAGATTGTGATGCTTGATGCTGAGATGCCGTGCTGCCCATTTCCATGACCCAAGTTCTCATACAGCATATGATACCGACTGGTCGGAGAGTCGGTCGTAACTCCAAGCGGTTGGTAAACGAGTACGTTGCTAAGTGAGGAGTACCTGTATTATGTATTACAATGGAACCCCAGTGTTTGAACTTAATTGGTTCTTAGGTGGTGTTCAAACTGAAAAGTTCGATGTCTGAAACAATATTTCCCAGGCTTTAATTATCAGCCTCACACACTGGAGGATGTTGAACTGACTCTTCCAAAAGTCTCCTGAGAGTTAGGTCAGTGTCAGAAGCCACTTTAAACCACTTTTGAAAAAGAGCTTTTCTGTAAAGTATTTTTACAACTGAATTTTAAACAAGTCAGGGTGTTCGGACTCCAGAAAAAATTCAAAGACTGGATCAATTTTTTCTGAACAAAATTGTTTGGACTCCTATTTGTTTGAGGTCTGGTACGTTCGAACACCAGGGTTCCACTATATATGTATTAGTTAATGAATTATTAGTTTAGTAATATTTCATGCAGTGTGGTTCATTGTTCCAGATATTCAGAGAGAAAATTTTTCTCCCAGTAAATATTGGTCTTAACCCTACCGATATTCGAGCTCGTCTTCTCGGTGAAAGTGGCATGAATCTACGCTACATACAAGAAGAAACAGCAGTGGCCCTATCAATTAGAGGAATTGGCTCTGGTTTTCATGAACATGGAACAGGCCAGGAGGCACAGGACTCTCTACATTTTTATTTGGAGTAAGTCCTGTATATAAACTTAAAAATTACATTTTATCTGTGTAACATTAGATTTTAAGGTCAAGCACACAGTAGTATATATGTTAGCCAAAATTTCAATTTGGCATATGCATTTTCTCTGCTTGCACAATAATTTTTTCAGTTGTCATAATGAATACATAAAAAAAAATTTGATAAAAAAAATTCTATCATACTTTCCATCAGACTTATGATTTTTGTTACTATAGTACATAGTCATTGAAAAATTTTAACTGAAGAAATTTGAGAAGATAGTATGGCATAGTGTGTACTGTTAATATTATGCAAAAAATTAAGAAATTAGAAAGTGATGGTCAGAAGTGGCACCAGAATTGATATACTGGGGGGGGTTAAGGGTTGCTATCTGTTGCAAGGGGGAGGTTATTTTTATTTGGGGGGCTTAAGCCCCCAAAGGTTACCAGTGTCATTTGCTTACCTTAGCAGTTTTTTTCATAACAGGCCACTGCTCATCACTTTGCTCTTTCTCGCGTTCCTTTGATTTCCTTATTTACATCCCCTCCTAAATTCATTTACCATTTTTGAAACTTCTCTTCAGAATCTACTGAAGGAGCTGTCACTGTCACTTTGTATCAAATTCAGCTCCACACCTCTCTCCAATGCCCTATCAAACTTTTTTTTTTTGTATCCTATCTCTAAATATGTTAACCCTTTGAGGGTTGAGACCCTCCGATCCTTAACCCTTTGACTGTCGGAGGCCCCATTCTGAAACTGTCATTCTATGTCGCAAAATTTTGAAAAAAAAATATTTTTCTTATGAAATGATAAGAGAATCTTTTCCCGATGGAAATGACACCAAAAGTACGAAATTTGATGGAAAACTTTCGGAATTACACTCTTGTGAAGTTAGCGATGTCAGCGATATATACGCATCGGCGATTTCGCCGACTTTCAGTCCTATTTTCGGCCAATTCCATTTTTACAGTCGACCAAACTCATAGCTATTTCTTTAGAACTCCATTTGTTCTATCGATTGAGTACAAGAAACCACCAATTTACCAATTTCAACTACCCAATAAAGTGGTCAGAAATTGGCAATTTGGCCAATTTCATGCAAAATAAAAAGGATGTCAATTTCAAAATTGGGTCCAGAATAAACAATGCAGACATTCCTGGCACTAAAATAAGATTTTTCTCTGTTCATTTGTCACGTCTTTAGGCCCCTCTTATATTACTCTTGCTTTCTATTTTGATTTTTTATTCACACAAAAAATAGAAGATTTGCTGTTATGCAGACTACTGCATTATTGTAAAAATGGTATAAATAATATCAGTGCACTTGTGTAAGAATATGACTCACCAGTTGATGTGTATTGGACGCATGGCGTGATTTGTGTACTCTTGAACATTGGCAAAAATCGAACATTTCCACTACTTTGACCTCAATTTCAAGGTCATTTTCATCATGAAACTAATCAAAATCATCTCTATTTCTGTAATATGATTTCCATTCTATCAAATGAGACCACGAAAAAGAGAATACAGCCATAAATACTATACGAAAATACACCTCAAAGTCGGCGTTTTAATCCAAAAACACGGTCGGTGTTATTTTTTCTCATTATACATTGCGTGCTGCAGGATTTTTTTTATACAGCGCACACTGACCACACAGACCCATTCTCTCATATGTGGGCCTACCAGCTTTCTCCCGCTTGATTTGAAGCCGCTGGAATTTTTGAGTATATATACGTCTGAAACACTGCTCGTAAGACGTATATATATGACCGAAACAGTCAAAGGGTTAACTCTCAGGGTCAAAAAAATTAAAAAAAAAAGATTTTTTCTTATGAAATGATAGAGAATATTTTCCCGATGGTAATGACACCAAAGGTATGAAATTTGATGGAAAACTTACGAAATTACACTCTCGCGAAGTTAGCGATATCAGCGATACTTACACATTGGCGATTTCGCCCACTTTGAGCCCTATTTTTGCCCAATTCTATTGTTCCAGTCGACTAAAATAATAGCTATTTCGCTAGAACTTCATTTGTTCTATCGATTGAGTACAAGAAACCGCCCATTTACCGATTTCAACTACCCAATAAAGTAGTCAGAATTTAGCAATTTGGCCAATTTCACACAAATTTCAATATAGGGTCCAGAATAAACAAGACAGACATTCCTGGTACTAGAATATCATTTTCTCTGTTCATTAGTCACGTCTCCAGGCCCCTATTTATATTACTCTTGCTTTCCTTTTTGAATTTTTATTTTCACAAAAAAATAGAAGATTTACTGTTATGCACACTACTGCATTATTGTAAAAATGGTATACAGTGGACCCCCGAGTTACGAGCATAATTCATTCCAGAAGGCTGCTCAAGTGCCATTACCGAACAAATTTTCTCTCTTAAGTAATAATGTCAAGTAGGTTAGTCCATTTCAGACCCCCAAAAATACACTTACAAAAGCACTTACAATATTACACTTACATAGTTGTACGATTTCCGAGGTGCTCGTAACTCGGGGTCCACTGTAAATAATATCAGCACACTTGTGAAAGAATATTAGACTCACCAGTTGACATGTATGGAACGCGTGGCATGATTTGTTTACTCTTGATCATTGGCAAAAATTGAACATTTCTGCTACTTTGAGTTCAATTTCAAGGTACAGTGGACCCTCGGTTAAAGGCTGGTTTTTCGGCTCCCGGTTAGCGGCCGTATGGGACGTATCCGTCCGCTGGCTGGAGCTGCTTGCGCTTCAGTTTGCCTGTGTGTCTCAGTGCATGAGGAAGCTTCTGCTCATTCATCCAAATATTTTGCTCGTTTTCCATTGTTTTTTGTCAGTGCAACTGCGAAATAAGTAACCATGGCTCCCAAGAAAGTTCCTACATAGTAAAGTTCCTGTGGTAAAGAGAGTGAGAAGCACCATGGAATTTAAGAGAGCGGTGATTGAGAAATATGAGAGTGGTGTGCGGGTGCTGGAACTTGCCAGAATGTTTGGGAAAAACAAATCAACTATTACATCCATCCTGGCAAAGAAAGAACAAATCAAGGACACTGATGTTGCCAAAGGAGTAGCTTTTGTAACAAAACAAAGGTCACCAATAATGGAAGAAATGGAAAAGTTATTGTTATTGTGGATTAAAGAAAAACAAATAGTGGGAGACAGTGTAGTGGAGTCTGTTATTTGTGAGAAGGCAAGGCATTTGCATGAAGATCTTGTGAAGAAAACTCCTGGAACAAGTGCTACTGGTAGTGAATTTAGGGCCAGCAAAGGTTGGTTTGAGAGATTTAAGAAGCGTAGTGGCATACACAGTGTTGTAAGGCATGGTGAGGCTGCAAGTTCAGACAAACGTGCTGCTGAAAAGTTTGTGTCTGAATTTCAGGACTACATAAAGAGTGAAAATCTGAAACCCCAACAAGTATTTAATTGTGATGTAACAGGCCTGTTTTGGAAGAAAATGCCCAACAGGACAAAGAAGGGAAGTAACCCCAGAGAGGGACTTGTTGCCTGAAGTCCTTTTGGAGGGGGATTCCCCTTCCAAACACTAACTCCTCCCTATCTTCCAGAAGCCTGCATTAGTCTTCAATAAAGGTATGTAATTTTTTCTCATTATGCACTGTGTGCTGCAGGATTTTTTTATACTGTGCACACTGACCACGCAGACCCATTCTTTCATATGTAGGCCTACCAGCTTTCTTCCACCAGATTTGAAGGCGCTAGAATTTTAGCATATAAATACGGGTCCGACACTGGCTGTTAAGCCGTACATGTACAGACAGACCCTCAAAGGGTTAAACAACCACAGTAACATCACACACCCCTGTAAGGCCTACTTTTGCTGGAAATTAGTCCTCTCGCTCTTCTCTATGCCCTAACCTCTGCCTCACTATCCATATTAAAACTCTTCACTGCTCTTAGTAAATTATCACCTATTCCATACATTTGCAACATCTGCCATATTGCTATTCTGTTCACTCTACCATATGCCTCCTTAAAATCCATAAACATTCATAATGTAAACATTGGGACTACACATTCTCTTCACTTTCCCCTTCCTAAATCATCTTTATTCCTCTGCACTCCTATCTTCGGGTTGGTAAATGGCATGGTGATACCAACATGCTCTGGACATTTATTAAAGGAAACATGGCAAAAGGTTTCCTTTAATAAATGTCCTGAACTATACATAAGTGCTTTTTCCACTATCCTGCCTTCTGTTTTACCCTTAACTCTTTCAATAACTAAATCAAATCACAGAACGAGATTTGTTTGCTATCATATTATTGCAATTTTATGAGTCATGATGGTGGCTTTGAGGGGACTTGAGGTAGAGCACATCACAGCAGTGCTTGTTGAAATTCACTTGTAAAAATCTGCATTTCTGGTCACAGTAGGTCCTGTGCTAACCTCCCTGTTATGTATAGAAATATACCTAGTTAAATGAATCTTATTAGGTCAGCGTGATACAGTGGATATCACTCTGGTCTGTGAATTTTAGGGCTTGCTTGACATAGGTTTGAGCCCCATCCATTTTGTGATTTGTTTGCAGTTTTCTTCTTTTCAAAAGGAAAAACGAAAATTTCTCCTTTTAAATTTAGTAATATATACAGGAGAAGGGGTTACTAGCCCCTTGCTCCCGGCACTTTAGTTGCCTCCTAGGACATGCATGGCTTACGGAGGAAAAATTCTGTTCCACTTCCCCATGGAGATAAGAGGAAATAAACAAGAACAAGAACTAGTAAGAAAATAGAAGAAAACCCAGAGGTGTGTGTATGCTTGTACAGTGGACCCTCGGTTAAAGGCCATAATCCGTTCCAGAAGCTGGGCCTTAAACTGAAATGGCCTTTAACTGAAATAATATTCCCCATAAGAATTAATGTAAATACAATTAATCCGTTCCAGACAAAAATATTAAAAAAAAAATATTTTTTTTTTAACAATTAAATCAGCATTACATACCTTTATTGAAGACTAATGCTGGCTTCTGGAAGATAGGGAGGAGGAAAGAGGGAGGAGTTAGTGTTAGTGTTTCCCCCTCCATAAGGACTTCAGGTAGCAAAGCTCTCTCTGTGGTCTTTTAATGCCACTAGGATCAACCACAGTAGCTTGAGAATCACTCCTCCAACTACACTCCCTGCATGCCTGCTACACTTCCTGCATGCCTGCTATACTCCCTGCATGCCTGCTACACTCCCTGCATGCCTGCTACACTCCCTGCATGCCTGCTACACTCCCTGCATGCCTGCTGCACTTCCTGCATGCCTGCTGCACTCCCTGCATGCCTGCTACTCTCCTTGTCTCTATGCCTGCCTGCCTTGAATTCTATCGTGTTTCTCACTATCTTTACCAAAGGAACTTTACTAAGAACATTCCTTGTGGCCATGGTGACTTATTTTGCAGTTGCACTTGATAAATAACCACCAAAAACAATAGATTATAGCAAAATGTTTGGATGAATGAGCAGAAGCTTCCTCACGCACCAAGAGACACAGGCAAACTGAAGCACAAGCGACCCCAGCCGGCAGACGGACGCATCCCATACGGCCTCTAACCGGGAGCCGAAAAAACGGCCTCTAACCGAGTTGGCCTTTAACCGGAACGCCCTTTAACCGGGGGTCCACTGTACATGCATGTGTAGTGTGACCTAAGTTTAAGTAGAAGTAGCAAGACGTACCTGAAATCCTGCAAGTTTATGAGACAGAAAAAAGACGCCAGCAATCCTACCATCATGTAAAACAATTACAGGCTTCCGTTTTACACTCACTTGGCAGGATGGTAGTACCTCCCTGGGCGGTTGCTGTTTACCAGCCTACTACCTAGTTGTTTGCAGTCATGTTATAAAAAAAATTTGTGAGGCTTATTCTCCAATAATTTTTACACTCTTGTTCCCTTTTAACTTATACAAAGAACCCAGGCATATTCTCTGCCCATCCTTAGGTACCTACTAAATTTAATTTGCCTACTGCCTCTTGCACTCCCACATTCACCTCTGGCTCTTCCTTACTTTTTTTTTTTTTTTAACACTGGCATCTCCCACTGAGGCAGGGTGACCCAAAAAAAGAAAAACACCTTCACCATCATTAACACATAATCACTGTCTTTGTAGAGGTGCACACATACAACAGTTCAGATGTCACCCCAAACAGCAGTTATCCTAAACCCCTCCTTTAAAGTGCAGGCATTGTACTTCTCACCTCCTGGACTTAAGTCCGGCTAACTGGTTCCCCTGAATTCCTTTAAAAAATATTACCTTGCACACACTCCAACAGCTTGTCTAGTCCCAAAAACAATTAGTCTCTATCATTCACTCACATCTTTAAGATGTTATTCTTTCCTGGCCAGTGCATGATATCACTGCCTTCCTTTCTTCATCAGCATTTAACAGTTCTTCATAGAGATTATGGCATAGAATAGCTTCTCATATACAGTGGAACCTCAGTTTTCGTCATTAATTCCTTCCAGAAAGTCTGACGAAAACCGAATCTGATGAAAACTGAAGCAATATTTCCCATAAGAAATAATGTAAATCCAATTAATCCATTCCAGACACCCAAAAGTATTAACAAAAAATGCATTTTATAGAGAATAGCTATAGTTTTACATACAGAAAACAATGAGAAATAAATATAAATGACTAATGAAATGGATAAATGAACATTTAATATCACTTTTACCTTTATTGAAGACACTTGTTGGCGTATGGAAGACTCGAGGAGGGAAGAGGGAGGAGGAGAGGTTATTGGTTGGAAGGGGAATCCCCCTCCATAATGACTTAAGGTATCAAGTCCCTATCTGGGGTTACTTCCCTTTTTTGTCTTTTACTGGCACTGGACCCCTGTCACACAAAAAAATCTGTCGTCTGACATCTCTTTAAGATTTGCCTCGTGACCCATGCCTTATTGCTAGCCTTCCACATCACACACAATTTACTCTTGATGACATTGTTTTTCTTGAACACTCGGGGATTTTCAGAGTGATACACCAGTAAAGGCTTCACTTTGAAATCCCCACTAGCGTTACCACAGAGCAAGAGAGTTAGCCTATCCTTCATAGGCTTGTGTCCTGGCAGTGCCTTTTCCTCCTGTGTGATGTAGGTCCTCTTTGGCATTTTCTTTCAAAAGAGGCCTGTTTCGTCATAATTGAAGGCTTGTTGGGGAGGAATCCTTCAGCCTCTACGTACTCCTTGAATTCATCAACGAATTCTTCGGCTGCACATTTGTCCGAACTTGCAACCTCGCCATGCCTTAACACAGTGTATGCCAGATCACTTCTTGAATTTGTCAAAAAAGCCTCTGCTGGCCTTAGATTCACTAACAGCAGCACTCGTTCCAGGCATTTTCTTTACAAGATCTACATGCAACTGCCTTGCCTTTTTGCAAATTATCGCCTCCACAGTATCTCCCGCTAACTGTTTTTCGTTGATCCACACCAACAACAACTTCTCAACATCTTTGATTGTTTGCAATCTCTGTTTCATTAGCACATTTACCCCTTTCGCAACATCAGATTCCTTGATTTCTTTTTTCTTTGCCAGGATGGAACTGATCGTTGATGAGGACTTCCCGTACATCCTGGCGAGATCGACCACATTTACACCACTTTCGTACTTTGCTACGAGTTCTTTCTTGAATTCTATCATGTTTCTCGCCTTCTTTATCAAAGAGCGGGCACTTGGAACTTTCTTTGTCCCCATGGCCGCTTATTTAACAGTCGCACTCAATAAACAAGCACAAAAAACAATGGATTATTACGAAATGTTTTGGATGAACGCGCAGGGTAATGCTCATTCGATGAGAAACAAAACCAGACTGACTCAGAACGAGTGGGATGCTTTGTGTGGGTGCAGGCATGTGGACACGTTTGGTACGGCGGACCGAGGTGATGAACGAAAACTGGGACAAAATTTTGATGAAAAAAGTTGTCAAAAACTGAATTCGACGAAAACTAGGGCAAACTAAAACCGAGGTTCCACTGTATATGACAGTTCTTCTCTTCCTTCAACAAACCAGCCATATCCCACCGAGGCAGGGTGGCCCAAAAAGAAAAACAAAAGTTTCTCTTTTTAATTTAAGTAATGTATACTAGAGAAGGGGTTACTAGCCCCTTGCTCCCAGCATTTTAGTCGCCTCTTACAAAACGCATAGTTTTCAGAGGAAGAATAATATATACAGTTCTTCATACATATATATTATGACATAGAAAAGTTCTTCATATATATTATGGCATAGAAAAAATATTTTTAAATGCAAATTTTCATCTTTGACGGATGTACTTGCATCAGTGAAAACTCTTTTTCTTTGAATTACTGCATCTTGTAACACTGTATTAAAACAGTATATTGTTTAGTTACAGTATTTCTAGGCATGCAAAAAGTCTGCAACGTGCCATTAGTAATACAGTTTATGGCTAAAGATTACTAAGTATTCACTAAACATCAGTGTTTGTGAAAAATATGTAATTTTTTTGTGTAATACTTAATCCATGTTACCAGGCATGATAATCAAGACCAATTCAACCAAGCTAAGGATCTGGTGGTGAATCTAGCTCAAACTGTTATTGCTGAGGTACAGCAGGAACTGCAGCAGCAGCAGCAACAACACCAACAGCAGCAGCATCAACAGCTGCAGCAACCTGCCCCTATATTTAGTCAACCTCCTCCACAACAACCAGATGTAGCATTAGGTATTTATTTTGCAAAGTTTTAATTTAAAGTTGAATTTGTCTTAGGAACTTGTATGAATGTACAGTACAGTTCTTATGTTTTTGGAGCAAATGGGATTTTTTCTTGGAATATATCTCGGATAAAAGTAAGGTGATGAGGGTATCAAATGAGTTAGGTAAAGAAAAATTGGATATCACATTGGAGGGAGGGAGCTTTGAAGAAGTGAATATGTTCAGATATTTGGAAAAACTGGTTAGCCGGACTTGAGCCCTGGAAATGGGAAGTACAATGCCTGCACTTTAAAGAAGGGGTTTGGGATATTGGCAGTTTAGAGAGACTTCAGAACTGTCATATCTGAGCGCCTCTGCAAAGACAGTGATTATGTATGAGTGAGGTGAAAGTGTTGAATGATGATGAAAGCATTTTCTTTCTTTTTGGGTAATCCTTCCTCGGTGGGAGACGGTCGACGTGTTAAAAAAAAAATCGGGAATAGACTTGTTAGCGAATGGGTTTATGAAGGACAAGGTAAACCATAGAATTGATGAAAGAAAAAGGGTGGGTGGTGCATTGAGGTATCTGTGAAGAAAAAGAATGTTATCCACGGAGGCAAAGAAGGGAATGTATGAGAGTATAATGGTACCAGCACTCGTATATGGGTGTGAAGCAGAGGCATCGCCTTGTTGTCCCTATTGTGGTGAGAGTGAAACCATGTTGGAAAAAGAATAAAATAAAATGTCTCTGGTAGGTTTCTCTGGAATGTGGCCTATTTGTTTAGCAGAGAGTGACTGTACAATAAAACTCTCATTAATGGACTAATTAAGGGGGGAAGGGGGTGGGCGATAATGCCGGTTGTCTGCAACTCTCAAATTATGAAATTAATATTTCATGGTCATCTGGTTGTCTTTTGAAGTAGTGGACTTGGTCCACTGTTGCAAAAAACAACTGAACACTAGAACGGGTATTGTAACCTGTAGTACTACAGTACAGTACTGTACTTCATAGTAATTTGATAGTACATTCTACAAAACTTAAAGTAATTTTACTTGCCTTTTTGTGGTGGTGAGATAAGGTGTAAACTGGCATGATTGATAGCAGTGACTCAGAGCAAC
>WNWK01033615.1:0-21029 GCA_009830355.1 Cherax destructor | reverse complement strand
AAATACCAAAACCCACTATCTCCAGTTGGTGCTTTTCATTTCTAGACTTTTCATCACTTTTTCGAAGGCAGCAAGGGGCCAACAACACCAGCTGGAACACCATTTTGCATCGTTGATTTGGGACCTGTTGCCATGTTTTCATTTCTTTGTGCTGTTATAGGATGGTGCCCTTTCTAGGTCCTTTCAATTCTTCATTTTCACAACCTTGAGATAAAACTCCAACTAAAAAAAATTTAATTTATAATTTTTTTGTTTACAAAAAATGGAATATGCCCCACATGTCTTTCAGCAGACCCAAAAACACTGATCTACTTTAATATAAATTTTTAAAGGTAGAAATATCATTACATGAAAATGACACCATTCCTGGAAAAGGTAGCATTGTACCTCAAAAATACTTTGCTTAAAGAAATGTTACATTGTTGAGAAGTTTTCATCATTATTGATTTTATTCCAGTGATGGGTGTAAAGTGACTTATAATTTCAGTTTAACTAACATCAACTGGCAAAAAATAATGTATTAATATCTCGTGACTTGGATAAATCTGGTAAAAGTCTGTTTATTTGTGTACTGTGATTCCTGTACATTGTTCACAGCTGTATACAAGAAGCACCTTCACTGCTATATTCCTTCAACATTCCTCAGCACAATTTTACTTATTGTACACTTGAAGGATTCCTTAGACAAGCTAACTGCTATAAAAGTAGATGACTTGTGTGATGTACTGGAGACCACTGTCAACTCCGTTTGTTTACTCACTAAGATGGTTTCGGGTTGACATAAGTTCAAGCCTCATTACTCTCTCATATTTCCACTACATCATACACTATGGTATCACTATGTTATACACTATCTTATCAGAGAGACCTTCCCACTGCACATTATTTGCATCTAGGTACTTATACACTGTACACGAGGGCTGCTTGACCACCTAGGCCTAAGAGTTTCCCCTCGCCGGTTTCACACTTAATTCTATTAATTGTCTCTTACCTAATAATGAGCATATAGTTTTTTCTGTAGTATTTTTATTTAGAAGAAGAGAGGTCAATGAGTGGATGTTTAGGGCAATTTGTGCAAATTGCTGGCTAGACAGGTACTGCAAAGAACTTGCAATCTCATTCATTGACAACTGGGGCAATTTCTATGGTAAATATGATACATATGCAAGGGATGGTGAACATCTCTCTTGGGCAGGAGTGGTAGTTAGCTAACTCTGTCGAGGTAACCGTTGCTGAGTTGTCTAGAACTTTAAACTGATAAATGGTAGAGGTATGGGTGTGTGTGGGAAACAAATATGATACCGTAAGAAAGATGAAAGCGGCAAAAATTGTCAGGATATCTCAAGTATATGTTCATAAGACATTATTCACCATAAAGTTACTAATAAATGCAATGGAACTGGTCAACAAACACAGAGAGACAGTAGGGGGCAGCGAGTGATCAACTCACTGAAGCTTTACTATTCTAATAGTAGGAGCGTAAGAAATAAAATAGATGAGTTAAGATTAATTGCATGTGTAGGAAACATAGATATTATTGCTATAATATAGACCTGGTTTAACCTGAAAGAAAGAGAAATGCTTTTTGAATGCCACATTCAAGACAATAAATTGTTCCACACCAATAGGGTGAATTTGAAAGGTGGTGGAGGGGCGAAGTATATCAGAGATAATTTAAACTGTTGCATTTGACAAGATATAAAATTAGAAGGGACGGACACTGAATCTATTTGGCTACAGTTTCTTGAGGGACGTAAAAAACAAATTTTTGGAGTGATTTGCAGGCCCCCAAACCTTGATGTGGAATTAAGTAAACTTCTATCGGACGAAATTCATGAAATATCTAGATACGAAAATGTGACTGAAGCAATTTTAAAGAAAATCTTGAGTCTAGCGACTTTCTTGATACGATCCAGGATTGCTTTATAAAACAATTTGTGACAGAACCAACTAAAGAAGGCAACCTTCTTGACTTGGTTCTTGCCAACAAGGAATCAATATTTAATAATGTTTAGATTAATGAAAAGCTTTGGGAAAGCGATCACAAATCACTCAGTTTCAATATATTATGGAATTCCTTAATAACTACTGTAAGGAAATTGGAGTAAAATAAGAATATAAATGGACTATAATAAGCTACTTAGCTTATTGACGAATCCACGTCTTCGCAGCCGTCCCCGAAGTCGTTATAGAGGAGTCGTCTACTCCAACCCTTAGGGCTGTCAGAAATAAGTGAGTATAAATATTTGAATAATTGCCCCTGAGGAGCATATAATATTTGTCATTCAGTAGAGGAAACTGAATAGGTACTCACTGAGTTGGACAAAAAAGCCTGTACATAACTGCCGTGTATAGGATGATTTTGAACACCTTGTGACACAAGAACTGCGCAGTCCCCTGCATAACAAGTAACTTCAAAACCTACCTTGCTCGTTGTAACGTGAGCTATGTTGTTGTTTGCACCATACGACAGGTATAGGTGACTTGATTGAAGATTAGTGTTTTTAAGAATGTCCAAGTATTCCACTAGTCTGGAATTTAGCAACACTCACAGTCACTATAGGTTCTTCAATACTTGTCTATTTGTTCATCTCACAATAATGTCACTATAAGAAGCTGCGCGCACTTCTTTTTAATAATTTTCTTGTGATGATTGAGATTGATAGAGGTCGATGGCGCACTGTAATAGTGCCTTTGTTAGGTCAATGCACACACGCAGCAACACGCTCCCGTCCAGTGGTTTATTTCAATCTGATCTATGACGACCCTCGCCCCCTGGCATGCCCTCACTTAAAGGAAACGTTGATCCTGCATGTTTCCCTTGCTTGCCAAACTTATACAGGAAGCAATGCAGAATGCTTGATTTCTTGCTGTGTCTGTCTTAGACATGATATTAGAACGGGTGTAGGATTTCCTTAATTTTCCTACTGCCGTAAGAGATCGATTTTCTCTCATTAACTCATCCAAATTACAACAGCGGTCAGGCATGATGTACAAGGAAGTGGCTGTCTAGCCTGGTACATCTGTGTTCAATTAAGTGACGCGGAAGAAAACAAGTCTTCACTGCCCTTTCTGAGAGGGCTGAAAGGGCTTGAAAGGGCTGAAGGGGGAGCCGATACCCCCCTTCTGGAGAAATTTTATCCACAACTACAACCAGGTCAGTGTCCCTGACTTCCACTTGGCTGATTCAATAAGACTGATAAATGACCTGGGTGGGATGAACTGGTGTGGTGTGACTGGTACTTATCCTGTGGGTCAGGTAATTGGTGATGGCTGCCATGATGACATTTTTAAAAGAATAATTCATGCCGCCCAGGCTACTAATATTCAAAAAGGAAAATTAGATCAAACAAAAATGATCATAAATGGATAAACAATAGATTAAAATATATCATAGGTCAATCAAAAAACAAGAGGTTCACTTAAGAAATCAATATATTGAATTAAAATATGAAATAAAAAATAGGAATAAGAAAAGCTCAAAGAGATTATAGAGTTGCAAGGGATTCGATAATTAACCCAAAAGGTTTCTTTCAGGTATATATGAGTATAATAAAAAGCAAAACAGTCCCACTTAAAAGTTGCTGAGTTCAGCTCACTGACATTGACAAAGATATGTGATTTTCTCTGTTTTTACGATGGTAGATACTAAAGAAATTCAAGAAATAAAAACAAAATATGAAGATCAGGATGAAAATAAGTTGTGCACTAACAAAATCACTATTGACATGGTTCTCACTCAGATACATAGACTAAAATAACAAATCCCCAGGTCCTGATAAACTCTTCTCAAAGGTTAAAGTAATGTAAGAAGCAACTTAGTAAACCATGGGCTATTCTTTTCAACATTTCACTAAAAATTGGAATAGTGCTAGATAAGTGGAAAATAGTAATTGTGATACTTATATAAGGAGAAGACAAGTCCTTAGCTTCGTATTATAGACCAATAACTCTAACCTCTGTTGTGGAAAAATTGATGGAATCATTAATTGCCGAGGCTATTCGAGGCCACATTGGAAGACAAATTGATCAATGAATCGCATTCTCTTTATTAATATATTTACCTTGCATGAGAGACAGGCAAGAGAGTATGTACCTGGATATTTCTTTGTGTTGTTATGCTTGCATGTGACTGTTTTGGCATTGACTGGCCAATAATGTGACATTGTATCGTACGTAAAGTTTTGGATAAGATTATCGGAAAGAAGAAGAGTGGTGGAGCACCTGGAGAGGAGTGAGTTTACAACCAACAATGCTTCGAGGATGGAAAATCCTGTGTCACAAAGCTACTGGAGATCTACAACAAGGTAACATAAGTAAGACAGGAGAGAGAGTGATTAGTAGATTGCATTTTCATGGACTGTAAGAAGGCTTTTGACATAGTACCGCATAAGAAACTGGAGAAAAAGTTAGAAAAGCAGGCAAGATTTGCAGAAAAGCACTTCAGTGGATCAAAGCATACCTGACATGAAGGAAACTACGAGGGATGGTCTTTGGTGAGGTGTCAGAATGGGTGCTTGTGATGAATGGGGTTCCACAAAGATCAGTCCAAGGGCCAGCGCTGTTTCATGAATATATAAAAGACATGACAGAAGGGAAAGACTCAGAGACGACATGAAACTAATGAAGAGAATGACCAGAAAAGGCTACAAAAGACTCTGGACAGAATACAAGCATGGTATGCCAAATGGCAGACCATGATGTTTGGTGAAGGGCAAAGAAGACCACAGACAGAGTACAGGCTAGGGAAGCAAAGGCTGCAGACCTCGCTTAACAAGAAGGATCTTGGGATGAGTGTCATACCAAGCACATCCCGTGGGGCAAATATTAAACAAGTAACTGCAACCCATATTGGAGTAGCCAGCACCAATATGGAGCCCTCACCTAGTAAATCACATCATGAAATTGGGAGAAAGTGCAAAACTTTGAATCAAGACTAGTCCCGGAGCTAAGGCGTATGTTCTTTGAGGTAAGGTTATTGGAAGTCAACCTCATGACATGGAGGACAGGATAATTAGGGATAATGTGATAATGATGTACAAAGTTCTGAAAGGAACTGACAAAGTGAACGGGGACATAATGCTTTCAAAGATGGAAAATAGTAACAAGTAAAAAACCATCAGATAAGTCAGAATGATATTAGGAAATATTTCTTCAGCCTTAGAGCTGTCAGGAAGTGAACCACTCTGAAGAATGAAGTGGAGGAGGCGGGAGAGAGTGGACCTAGTAGCGACCAGCGAAATGGCTGGCCAGGAGCTATGACTCGTTCTCTACAAGCACATATAGATGAATACATATAAATGAGTACTCAGACACACACATACACACACACACACACACACACACACACACACACATACACGCACACACAGACCCCCCGAAACACAGTGTTGGAGAGGAAACTGAATGTATGGTACACGAACGCAGATGGAATAACGAATAAGTGGGAGGAGTGGCATGAAAGAATCAAAGAGGCATCACCGGACATCATAGCCCTCTCTGAAACAAAGCTCACAGGGATGATAACAAATGACATCTTTCCAACGGGATACCAGATCCTGAGGAAAGACAGAGGGAACAGAAAGGGTGGAGGGGTGGCACTGCTGATCAAAAACAGATGGGATTTTGATGAGCTGGAGAGAGGGGACAGAGGAGAAGCAGGAGATTGTATAATAGGAACACTTCAGTCCGGAGGTCCAAAGGTGATAATTGCAGTGATGTATAACCAACCACAGAACAGCAGGAGACCAAGGCAAGAGTATGATGAGAGTAATAGAGCGATGGTTGACACACTGGCCGAATTGGCCAGAAGGGCTCATGCGAGCAGGGTGAAGCTACTGATCATGGGTGACTTCAACCATAAGGAAATCGATTGGGAGAACTTAGAACCACATGGGGGCCAAGAAACATGGAGGGCTAAAATGATGGAGGTGGTACTGGAAAATCTCATGTACCAACATGTAAAGGACAATACCAGAGAGAGAGGGGAGGACGAGCCAGCGAGACTGGACCTAGTATTCACCCTGAGTAGCGCAGATATTGAGGACATGACACATGAAAGCCAAATTGGGGCCAGTGATCATATGGTTCTAAGCTTCGACTACATAGTAGAGTTACAAGTGGAGAGGGAAGCAGGAAGGGCTGCACAAATGAAGCCAAACTACAAGAAAGGTGACTACGTGGGCATGAAGAACTTCCTGCACGGAGTTCAGTGGGACAGAGAGCTGGCAGGGAAGTCGGTAAACGAGATGATGGAATATATGACAACAATTTGCACGGAAGCTGAGGAGAGGTTTATACCCAAGGGTAACAGGAAAAGCGAAAAAGCCAGGATGAGCCCATGGTTCACCCAAAGGTGCAGGGAAGCCAAAACCAAGTGTGCCAGGGAATGGAAGAAGTATAGAAGGCAAAGGACCCAGGAGAATAAGGAGAGCAGTCGTAGAGCCAGAAATGAATATGCACAGGTAAGAAGGGAAGCCCAAAGACAATACGAAAATGACATAGCAGCGAAAGCAAAATCTGACCCAAAGCTGTTGTACACCCACATCAGGAGGAGAACAACAGTCAAGGATCAGGTGATCAGGCTGAGGAAGGAAGGAGGGGAGGTCACAAGAAATGACCACGAAGTGTGTGAGGAGCTCAACATGAGATTCAAAGAGGTGTTCACAGAGGAAATAGAAGGGCCTCCAGAAAGGAGGAGAGGTAGGGTACACCACCAGGTGCTGGACACGATACACACAACTGAGGAGGAAGTGAAGAGGCTACTAAGCGAGCTAGATACCTCAAAGGCGATGGGGCCGGATAACATTTCTCCATGGGTCCTGAGAGAGGGAGCAGAGGAGCTATGTGTACCCCTAACAACAGTCTTCAACACGTCTATCGAAACAGGGCAACTACCAGAGGTATGGAAGACAGCAAATGTAGTTCCAATTTTTAAAAAAGTAGACAGAAACGTAGCACTAAACTACAGACCAGTGTCACTGACATGTATAGTATGCAAGGTCATGGAGAAGATTATCAGGAGAAGAGTGGTGGAGCACCTAGAAAGGAATGAGCTTATCAACGAAGGCCAACACGGTTTCAGGGACGGGAAATCCTGTGTCACAAACCTACTGGAGTTCTATGACAGAGTGACAGCAGTAAGACAAGAGAGAGAGGGGTGGGTAGATTGCATATTCTTGGACTGTAAGAAGGCGTTTGACACAGTAACACACAAGAGATTAGTGCAGAAGCTGGAGGACCAGGCAGGGATAACAGAGAAGGCACTACAATGGATCAGGGAATACCTGTCAGGAAGACAGCAGTGAGTCATGGTTCGTGGCGAGGTGTCAGAGTAGGCGCCGGTGACGAGTGGGGTGCCACAGGGGTCGGTCCTAGGACCGGTGCTGTTTCTGGTGTTTGTGAACGACATGACGGAAGGAATAGACTCCGAAGTGTCCCTGTTTGCAGATGATGTGAAGTTGATGAGAAGAATTCAATCGGAGGAGGACCAGGCAGAACTATAAAGGGATCTGGATAGGCTGCAAGCCTGGTCCAGCAATTGGCTCCTGGAGTTCAACCCAACCAAGTGCAAAGTCATGAAGATTAGGGAAGGGCAAAGAAGACCGCAGACGGAGTACAGTCTAGGGGGCCAGAGACTACAAACTTCAATCAAGGAAAATGATCTTGGGGTGAGTATAATACCAGGCACATCCCCTGAGGCGCACATCAACCAAATAACTGCTGCAGCATACGGGCGCCTAGCAAACCTAAGAACAGCATTACGACATCTTAATAAAGAATCGTTCAGGACCCTGTACACTGTGTACGTTAGGCCCATACTGTAGTATGCAGCACCAGTTTGGAACCCACATTTATCCAAGCACGTAAAGAAACTAGAGAAAGTGCAAAGGTTTGCAACAAGACTAGTCCCGGAGCTAAGGGGTATGTCCTACGAGGAGAGGTTAAGGGAAATCGACCTGACGACACTGGAGGACAGGAGAGATAGGGGGGACATGATAACGACATATAAAATACTGAGAGGAATTGACAAGGTTGACAGAGACAGAATGTTCCAAAGATGGGACACAGCAACAAGGGGACACAGTTGGAAGTTGAAGACTCAGATGAATCACAGGGATGTTATGAAGTATTTTTTCAGTCACAGAATAGTCGGGAAGTGGAATAGCTTGGGAAGCGATGTAGTGGAGGCAGGTTCCATACACAGCTTTAAGAAGAGGTATGATAACGCTCATGGCGCAGGGAGAGTGACCCAGTAGCGTCCAGTGAAGAGGCGGGACCAGGAGCTATGTATCGACCCCTGCAACCACAAGAACATAAGAACATAAGAATGGAGGAACACTGCAGAAGGCCTACTAGCCCATACAAGGCAGGTCCTTATCAAAACCACCACTACCTAAGAATTTACTCCTGTACTCACGACACTAATCAAACCCAGCCCCTCCCACTCATATATTTGTCCAATCTCTTTTTAAAGCCACCCAAGGTCCTAGCCTCTATCACCCTACTCGGAAGATTGTTCCACGCATCTACAACTCTGTTCGAAAACCAGTACTTGCCTATGTCCTTTCTAAATCTAAATTTATCCAATTTAAATCCGTTATTTCTGGTTCTTACTTGGTTCGATATCCTCAGTATTTTATTAATATCTCCTTTGTTTATGCCCATCATCCACTTGTACACCTCGATGATATCTCCCCTCATTCTACGTCTCTCCAGAGAGTGGAGATTCAATGCTCTAAGTCTATCTTCATACGGGAGATTTCTTATACTGTAAATCATTTTAGTCATTCTTCTTTGTATGTTCTCCAATGAATCTATATCCATCCTGTAGTAAGGAGACCAAAACTGAGCTGCATAATCCAAATGAGGTCTCACTAGTGATGTATAGAGTTGTAAAATAACTTTTGGACTTCTGTTGCTTATACTTCTTGAAATAAATCCTAGTAATCTGTTAGCCTTATTGCGCACACTTAGGCACTGTTGTCTTGGCTTTAGATTTCTGCTTACCTTGACTCCCAAGTCTTTTTCACATTCTGTATGATCAAGCTCAACTTCACCTAGTTTATAAATTCGAGTGATATTTTCATTACCAACGACTAGCACCTTACACTTGTCCACATTGAACTTCATCTGCCACTTTTCAGACCAAGACATTAATTTATCCAAATCCTCCTGGAGTTCATTGGTATCCTCCTCAGAATGAATTATACGGCCTATTTTTGTATCATCAGCAAATTTACTCATGTCACTTGCAATTCCTTCATCAAGGTCATTTATGTAAATTATGAACAACAATGGGCCCAAAACTGATCCTTGTGGAACGCCACTGGTGACAAATCCCCATTCAGATTTGACCCCATTAATGGAAACTCTCTTCTTTATATTGGTAAGCCATGCCTCTATCCATGCTAGAACTTTACCTCCTATACCATGAGCTGCCACCTTTCTTAAGAGTCTCTTGTGAGGTACTCTATCGAAGGCCTTACTGAAATCCAAGTAAACTATATCATATTCTTTATCACTGTCTACTGCCTCAAATGTTTTATTGAAAAACGTCAGTAAATTTGTCAGGCAGGAACGACCTCTCGTAAACCCATGCTGAGATTCATTAATCAAATTATGTTCTTCAAGGTGACTTCTGATAATATCAGCTATAATTGATTCTAATAATTTGCCTACTATAGACGTGAGGCTTATTGGACGGTAATTTGATGGAATGGACTTATCCCTGATTTGAATATAGGAACTACATTAGCTATCTTCCACATCTCTGGCACAACACCAGTTAGGATGGACGTATTAAACACATTCGTTAATGGCTGACTAAGTTCCATTTTGCATTCTTTAAGTACCCTGAAAACAACTCGTCGGGTCCCGGGACTTATTTTGCTTCAGTTTATCTACCTGTTTGATAACCATATCCCTCGTGACAGTAATATTAGTTAATTTGAATTCTTCAGGAACTGAATAATTGTTAATTTCTGGAATCTCATTTACGTCTTCTTGTGTAAAGACTGACAAAAATAGTCATTAAATAGAGAACACATTTCCAGTTCGTTATCCGTCAGCTGTCCATTCCCAATTTTCAGAGGTCCTACCTTTTCCCTCACCTTCGTCCTGTACACTTGAAAGAACCCTTTTGGATTAGTCTTTGATTCATTAGCAACCTTAATATCATAATCACGTTTAGCCTCTCTAATCCCCTTTTTACTTCTCTTTTCAACTGAACATATTGGTCAATAAGGTTAACATCTCCTCTTTTGATGCGCCTATAAATTCCTCTTTTCTCCCTAATAGATGTTTTAGCCTCCTGTTAATCCATTTGGGATCGTTATTATTTGACCTAAATTCTCTCTGGGAATAAACATACTCTGTGCACGTTGTACATTATTAAGAAAAAATCATAAACGCAGATCCCATCGTAATCGTTAGCTAGATTACCCCAGTCGAGATTAGCCAGGTGTTCCCTAAGTCCA
Source organism: Cherax destructor (assembly GCA_009830355.1). Taxonomy (NCBI): domain Eukaryota; kingdom Metazoa; phylum Arthropoda; class Malacostraca; order Decapoda; family Parastacidae; genus Cherax; species Cherax destructor. The sequence continues at coordinate 10,551 of WNWK01033615.1, read as the reverse complement.
ATATAATCGGCAGAACGAAAATCAGGAACTTTTACCGTATTATCCCTATTCTCGTACTCCCATGTAATATTAAAGGTAATGATTTGTGATCACTAGCTCCAAGCTCTTCAGTGATCTCCAGATTATTTACAAGAGTTTCTTTATTTGACAAGACTAGGTCGAGCAAATTATTACCTCTGGTAGGCTCCGTCACACACTGCTTCAGAAAACAGTCCTGAACTACTTCCATAAAGTCACTGGACTCCAGATTACCGGTCAAAGAAGTCCAGTCAATTTGACTAAAGTTAAAATCCCCTACTATCACTACGTTATTGTGCCTAGAAGCCCTAACAATTTCGTCCCAAAGAAGTCTCCTCTATCGTGATCCAAGCCTGGAGGTCGGTATATTACACCTAGAATCAGTTTTTCTTGACCTTCTAGAAATTCTACCCAAACAGATTCTGTTAATGATCCATCTATTTTTAGGCCTGTTTTTATGCAGCAATTTATATTTTCTCGTACATACAATGCAACTCCACCCCCTTTCCCCTTATATCTATCTACATGGAACAACTTAAACCCCTGAATATGACACTCAGCAATCATATCCCGACTCTTGGTATTATACCATGTTTCAGTTATTGCAATGACATCAAAGTTCCCAGCACATGCTACCAAACGTAATTCGTTAATTTTATTTCTGGCGCTTCGACAGTTAGTATAAAATACATTGATATGTATCTTCTTGTGAACCTTTTTCAGCTTTTGTTTTACACAATTTCTGTTACTATCATTAACACGCACACGCACACACTCATACATACATTGCCAATCACCTACTGTATAGTCACTCTGGAGTTCATGATGATGGCCGATTAAATTAGAGTTTGTTTCTCAGTTCTCCCTTAAAAGAAATAATGGTAACTGTCTTCACTCATTGTGCTGTTACTCTGTCAGTTAACAGTGATCATTCTCGGTCCATCTTTGTCTCTGTTGGAGTGACATAGAAGTATATACATTTTTTCTGTGTCCCTTTAGGTGTAAACTCAAATTTACTCATTTTTTTATACTTTTCAGGAGCATTTTTAAATTTTCATATTATTTGATTGTGTCGTTGCTTAAATAATATTTTGTCTTGTAATAGACATTTATATTAAGTATACATTTTTATTTGTTCAGAAGAAACAGTGAATGATTGTTAATATTGATTAATATTCTTATTTTCTTTGCCATCTAAAATATAAACAAATCGTTCATTAAGACACTCCTTTTTTAGTTAAATATAATAAATAATCTTGTTAAAGATTGAGCTATTTTTTTCAATTACTAAAAATGTATTTGTATCCATCCAGTTTATTCTAATTGGCGCTAATTTAAATCATTAACAGTTACCTCCTTAATAGTTCTGTTGACATGCATTCTCAACTGAGTTTTTATTTATTTTAAATCATTATTTCCAAGTCTAATTATCTTTTTCCATTCATTTCACCTGTCTTACATATTGGGAATTGAGTATTTGTAGCTACTGTGTAAAATTTGAAAATTTGCTTACAAATAGATTAAGTATTAATGATGACTCAGTGAGTTTCTGTAAGATAAACATATACAAATTAACTACTAAAAAACTCGCTGACATAATATCAATATCGTTTTCACAGGGGTTTATAATGAGGACCCGACGCAAATTTCATCTATCAAATTCGAGTGAACGCAGCAGTTTTATCCACATGTTTACTAGCGGCATGTCCATCCGTGCCATCGCTCGTGAGACTGGCTTCAGCTTGACCACTGTCTACAGGTGGATAAACCGCTTTAAAGGAGGAAGAAGAATCAACTCAAGATCATCCAGACACAAGTCTCTTCAATCATTTACCATAAATTCTACAGATGACCAAGACAGTACTCTACGACGCTGCGTAACTCATAAAGGATGCTTGCTTTTTCACCCATTCACACAAACATGCAAATACTCTCTCGTTTACACGCAAGGATATACTAACCCAATCCGAGCCACCTCTGATTACTTACACCTCTGGCAGTGTAATTTAAAAGTACTTCTGTATGGGCCAGTAGGCCTTCTGCAGTGTTCCTCCATTCTTATGTTCTTATGTTCTTATATAATTTCTTAATAAATCATTACCATGGAAAGTTACAAGTGAGGGATGAGAAATTTCTTCATAGAATTTTTCAACACTTTTATTTGTGCGTAAACAACGCAGACTTTATTGATGCAGAGATTAAATTTCATTTCGAAAAACTTCTACATAACATGAATCCAAGATAGAATGTTGAATATATATTTATTGTTCAGAGACTCAATATTATAATAAGAACTTCATTCTTTCAAACATTTTGTTTCCTGTAATAATATTGGTAGAATTACCGACAATATGTTAAGTAAAAGGACACAAATGCAACTAATGTGACATTTTATTGTGGCAACGTTTCGCTCTCCAGGAGCTTTCTCAAGCCGTTACAAGCGATAATGGACATAGTGGGTTTATATATACTCTCAAAGTGAGGTGAAATACTAGTGGTGGTAGTAGTGATATTAGTAGTAGTAGTAGTAATACAATAAGGTACAACAATCAATATGCACATGAGTAAAAGGTGATAACACAAATACTAGGGTAGTATAACAATAGGTTAGACAAATATTTCTGCTGGAGGTTGAAATATCGAAGGCCTGTAGGAGTGTTCCACGAAGAATGAGGGAAGCAGCATTAGGAGTGCGATTGGTAAATATAAGTGAGAAGATGGAGTATTAATAAGGGGGATATAAATAATGGTCTATTGAGGATATCTCTCGAAGAGAGAACCCGCAATAATGGATTTAAGTTATATAAGTTTAGATTTAGAAAGGATATAGGAAAGTATTGGTTTGGAAATAGGGTAGTTGATGAGTGGAACAGTCTGCCTAGTAGGGTTATTGAAGCAAGGACCTTGGGTAGTTTAAAATTTAGGTTGGATAAATTCATGAGTGAAAGGGGTTGGATTTGAGTGGATATTGCACATGAGTAAATAAAATTATCAAAGCTTATTTCTTAGGTAGCATTGAAAATTAGGTTGAACACATATTCTGTTAGTAGGATGGAATGTGAAGGACCTGCCTAGAATGGGCCAACAGGCCTGCTGCAGTGTTTCTCCTTTCTTATGTTCTTATGTTCTTAAAGAAAGTGGCAGCTCATGGCATTGGGGGAAAAGTGCTGTCATGGATCGAGTCATGGCTCACCAATAGGAAGCAGAGAGTGTGCATAAATGGGGTTAAATCCGAATGGGGACTTGTAACAAGTGGTGTTCCACAGGGATCAGTCTTAGGCCCATTGTTATTTATAATATATATCAATGACCTTGACGAGGGAATTACTAGTGATATTAGCAAATTCGCCGACGACACGAAGATAGGTAGGATAATTGATTCAAACATAGATGTCATAGAACTTCAGGAAGATTTAGACAAACATAATTCGTGGTCAGAAAAGTGGCAGATGCAATTCAATGTAGATAAATGCAAGGTTCTGAAGCTCAGGAGTGTCCATAACCCAAGCACTTATAAGTTAAATAACGTAGAACTTACATAAGAACATAAGAAAGGAGGAACACTGCAGCAGGCCTGTTGGCCCATACTAGGCATGTCCTTCACATTCCATCCCACTAACAGAATATTTGCTCAACCCAATTTTCAATGCTACCCAAGAAATAAGCTTTGACAATTCTACCCACTCATGCGCGAGTCCCACTCAAATCCAACCCCTCTCACTCATGAAGTTATCCAACCTAAATTTGAAACTACCCAAGGTCCTGAGGGTATCTCTCCAAGAGAGAACCCGCAATAATGGATTCAAGTTAGATAAGTTTAGATTTAGAAAGGATATAGGAAAGTATTGGTTTGGAAATAGGGTAGTTGATGAGTGGAACAGTCTGCCTAGTAGGGTTATTGAAGCAAGGACCTTGGGTAGTTTTAAATTTAGGTTGGATAAATTCATGAGTGAAAGGGGTTGGATTTGAGTGGGAATTGCACATGAGTAAATAAAATTATCAAAGCTTATTTCTTGGGTAGCATTGAAAATATTCTGTTAGTGGGATGGAATGTGAAGGACCTGCCTAGAATGGGCCAACAGGCCTGCTGCAGTGTTCCTCCTTTCTTATGTTCTTATGTCCTAGCTTCAATAACCCTACTAGGCAGACTGTTCCACTCATCAACTACCCTATTTCCAAACCAATACTTTCCTATATCCTTTCTAAATCTAAACTTATCTAACTTGAATCCATTATTGCGGGTTCTCTCTTGGAGAGATATCTTCAAGACCTTATTTATATCCCCTTTGTTAATACCCATTTTCCACTTGTATACCTCGATCATGTCTCCCCTCATTCTACGTCTTTCAAGTGCATGTAATTTAAGGGTCTTCAATCTTTCTGACATTAAGAGGGACGTTAAAAAGGGAATAAGAAAAGCTAAACGGGACTATGAAATTAAAGTTGCTAGGGATTCAAAAACTAACCCAAAAAGTTTTTTCCAGGTTTATAGAACAAAAGTTAGGGATAAGATAGGTCCCCTTAAAAATAACTTTGGGCATCTTACTGACAAGGAGAATGATATGTGCTCTATTTTTAATAATTATTTTCTCTCGGTTTTCACACAGGAAGACATTAATAAAATCCCAGTAATTAATTTTTACAGAGGCCCAGAAGAAGATAAATTATGTAATATCACAGTCACTAGCGAAATGGTTATGAAACAGCTGGACCGACTGAAACAAAATAAATCGCCGGGTCCTGATGAGCTTTTTGCAAGGGTTCTTAAGGAATGCAAAATAGAGCTCTGTGAACCAATATCTAACATTTTTAATTTATCTCTTCAAACAGGTGTGGTGTCTGATATGTGGAAGATGGCTAATGTAATTCCTATTTTTAAAGCAGGGGACAAGTCACTACCATCAAACTACCGCCCAATAAGCCTGACCTCAATTGTAGGCAAATTACTAGAGTCAAATTTAGATTATTAGAAGCCATCTAGATAACCATAATTTGATTAATGATACCCAGCATGGATTCACGAATGGCCGTTCCTGCCTATCTAATTTATTAACCTTCTTCAGTAAAGCTTTTGAGGCTGTTGATCACGATAAAGAATTCGATATTGTTTATTTAGACTTTAGTAAGGCTTTTGATAGAGTACCGCACCAGAGACTGGTAAAGAAAGTGGCAGCTCATGGCATTGGGGGAAAAGTGCTGTCATGGATCGAGTCATGGCTCACCAATAGGAAGCAGAGAGTGTGCATAAATGGGGTTAAATCCGAATGGGGACTTGTAACAAGTGGTGTTCCACAGGGATCAGTCTTAGGCCCATTGTTATTTATAATATATATCAATGACCTTGATGAGGGAATTATTAGTGATATGAGCAAATTCGCCGACGACACGAAGATAGGTAGGATAATTGATTCAAACATAGATGTCATAGAACTTCAGGAAGATTTAGACAAACTTAATTCGTGGTCAGAAAAGTGGCAGATGCAGTTCAATGTAGATAAATGCAAAGTTCTGAAGCTCGGGAGTGTCCATATCCCAAGCACTTATAAGTTAAATAACGTAGAACTTAGCCATACAGATTGCGAGAAGGACTAGGGGGTGATGGTAAGCAGCAACCTTAAACCAAGACAGCAATGCCTAAGCGTACGTAATAAGGCAAATAGATTACTGGGATTTATATCAAGAAGTGTTAGCAACAGAAGTCCAGAGGTTATATTACAGCTTTATACATCATTAGTAAGGCCTCACCTAGATTACGCAGCTCAGTTCTGGTCTCCATATTACAGAATTGACATAAATTTGTTAGAAAACATTCAGCGTAGAATGACTAAATTAATACATAGCATTAGAAATCTTACTTACGAAGAAAGATTGAAGACCCTTAAATTACATTCACTTGTAAGACGTAGAATGAGGGGAGACATGATCGAGGTATACAAGTGGAAAATGGGTATTAACAAAGGGGATATAAATAAGGTCTTGAGGGTATCTCTCCAAGAGAGAACCCGCAATAATGGATTCAAGTTAGATAAGTTTAGATTTAGAAAGGATATAGGAAAGTATTGGTTTGGAAATAGGGTAGTTGATGAGTGGAACAGTCTGCCTAGTAGGGTTATTGAAGCTAGGACCTTGGGTAGTTTTAAATTTAGGTTGGATAAATTCATGAGTGAGAGGGGTTGGATTTGAGTGGGAATTGCACATGAGTAAATAAAATTATCAAATCTTATTTCTTGGGTAGCATTGAAAGTTGGGTTGAACAAGTGTTTTGTTGGTGGGATGGAATGTGAAGGACCTGCCTAGTATGGGCCAACAGGCCTGCTGTAGTGTTCCTCCTTTCTTATTTTTTTCTTTCTTATGTTCTTATACAAGACACGTCTTCACTGAGCTAAGAACAGGTCACCACTGAGCTAAGAACAGGTCACCACTGAGCTAAGAACAGGTCACCACCTGTTCTTATAATATTACTACACTGGGATTTCACTGTTTTCCCCCAAAAACCCATACTACTACTACTTATATCACTACTACCTCGACCACCACTAGTATTTCACCTCACTTTGAGAGTATATAATAGCCCACTGTGTCCATGTATCGCTTGTAACGGCTTGAGAAAGCTCCTGGAGAGCGAAACGTTGCCACAATAAAATGTCACATTAGTTGCATTTGTGTCCTTTTACTTAACACGTCAACATAAGAACATAAGAAAGGAGGAACACTGCAGCAGGCCTGTTGGCCCATACTAGGCAGGTCCTTCACAATCCATTCCACTAACAGAATAATTGCCCAACCTAATTTTCAATTCTACCCAAGAAATAAGCTTTGATGATTCTATTAACTCAAGTGCGAGTCCCACTCAAATCCAACCCCTCTCACTCATAAGAACATAAGAAAGGAGGAACACTGCAGCAGGCCTGTTGGCCCATACTAGGCAGGTATTTTACTTAACATATTGTCGGTAATTCTACCAATATTATTACACTTGACGTGTTGTTGGAGTGTGAGCAAAGTAACATTTATGAAGGGATTTAGGGAAACCGGCATGCCGGACTTGAGTCCTGAAGATGAGAAGTACAGTGTCTGCTCTCTGAAGGAGGGGTGTTAATGTTGCAGTTTTATAACTGTAGTGTAAAGCACCCCTCTGGCAAGATAGTGATGGAGTGAATGATGACGAAAATTTTTCTTTTTCGGGCCACCCTGCCTTGGTGGGAATCGGCCGATGTGTTTATATATATATACATATATATTAACACATATATATTAACACATATATATTACATATATATATATATATATATAGATTACCTAACACTGCACACAACCGAGGAGGAAGTGAAGAAATTCCTAGGGAAACTAGATACCTTGAAGGCAGTGGGCTCATATAATATCTCTCCTTGGGTCCTGAGGGAGGTTGAGTTCCCTTAACCTCTCCTCGTGTCTGCCACTAACAACAATCGTCAAAACAGGGCAACTGCCTGAATGTGGAAGACAACAAATGTGGTCTCGATTTTTAAGGAAGGTGAGAGACAGGTTGAACTAAGTTAGAGACCAGTGTCGCTGACATGTATAGTACGTAAAGTTATCGAGATTATTAGGAGAAGAGTGGTGGAGTACCTAGAAAGGCATTAGGGAAGGAAAATCCTGCATCACAAAACTTTTGGAGTTCTATGACAAGGTAACATAAATACGACAGAGAGAGAGGGATGGGTAGACAGCATCTTCATGGACTGTAAGAAGGCATCCGATACAGTACTACACAAAATATTGGAGGGAAAGTACTGCAGTGGATGAGGAATACCTGACAGGAGGAAACAACGTGTCGGTACGACACGAGGTATCAGAGTGGGTGCATATGTCGAGTGGGTTCCAAAAGGGGCATGTCCCAGGTCTGGTGCTCTTTCTTATATATGTGAATGACATGACAGAAGTAATAGATTCAGTTGTGTCCCTGATCGCAGACGATATGAAACTAATGAGGACGACGATCAGGTAAGCTATATGTCGGACAGCAACATCCGTCTGACATACGGCTATTGGAGTTTAACCCCAGCAAGTGGAAAGTTATGAAGCTAGTGGAAGGACAAAGAAGATCAAAGACTGAGTATAGTCTAAGAGTTCAGAGCCTGCTACACTCACTCATGGAAAAGGATATTGGAGTGAGTACCTACTGAGGCGCACATCAACCAAATAAAAGCTGCAGCATATGGGCGTCTGGCAAACTTGAGATCAGCGTCTCGACATCTAAATCTGAAGTCATTCACGACACAGTACACCGTGAATGTCAGGCCTATACTGTAGTATGCAGCACCAGTATGGAACCAACACCTAGTCAAACACGTCAAGAAATTAGAGAAAATGCATGTTTGCAACAAGACTAGACCCGGAGCTGAGGGGTTTGTCCTACGAGGAGAGGTTAAAGGAACTCAACCTGACGACACTGGAGGACAGACGGGATAGGGCGGACATGATAAGGACAAAAATGCTGAGAGGAATTGACAAGGTGGATATAGACAGGATGTTCCAGAGATGTGACACAGCAACAAGGTGTCACAAGTGTAAGGTGAATACTCATATGAGTCACAGGGATGTTAGGAAAGATTTCTTCAGTCACAGAGTTGTCAGGAAGTGGAACAATCTTGAGAGTGATGTAATGGAGGCAGGATCCGTGCAAAGCGTTGAGAGGAGGTAAAGCCGCAATGTTTCGTTTGCACCAAAGTTTTGAGTCACAAAAGTATGAAGCAAAGCAAACTGAAAGTCCATTTTGAGTCTTGCCACAGCCATCTGGTGGACAAAAGCTTGGACTTTTTCAAGCAAAAAGAAGCTTCTCTGAAGGCCAGTAGTATACAAGTGGAAAATGGGTATTAACAAAGGGGATATAAATAAGGTCTTGAGGATATCTCTCCAAGAGAGAACCCGCAATAATGGATTCAAGTTAGATAAGTTTAGATTTAGAAAGGATATAGGAAAGTATTGGTTTGGAAATAGGGTAGTTGATGAGTGGAACAGTCTGCCTAGTAGGGTTATTGAAGCTAGGACCTTGGGTAGTTTCAAATTTAGGTTGGATAAATTCATGAGTGAGAGGGGTTGGATTTGAGTGGGACTCGCGCATGAGTGGGTAGAATTGTCAAAGCTTATTTCTTGGGTAGCATTGAAAATTGGGTTGAGCAAATATTCTGTTAGTGGGACGGATTGTGAAGGACCTGCCTAGTATGGGCCAACAGGCCTGCTGCAGTGTTCCTCCTTTCTTATGTTCTTATGTTCTTATATATATATATATATATATGTATATATATATATATATGTATATATATGTATATATATATATATATATATATATATATATATATATATATATATATATATATATATATATATATTTATATTTATATATATATATATATATATATATATATATATATATATATATATATATATATATATATATATATATATATATATATATATATATATATATATATATATATATATATATATATGCAAAAGATCACACTAAACAGGTGATATCAAATTATGCAAGACAACCACAATGAAAAAATAGAAGAATGACAAGCGCTTTCGTGACTACTCACATTATCAAGGAACTATAAAAGAAAACATGACAAGAAGGCTTATAAAGGGCAAACTACACCTCACAGTCACACCATACTAACAAAGACCACACCTCACAGTAGCGTAACATCGCCCGACTCTGTGAAGAGGACCTGAAACTCTTCCCAAGAATTAAGATTAGTCCAGTTTATTATTAAATTCTTCCCAAATTTTATTAATTATAAATGAATCCAATTTATAAAAACCAAAAGAAATATTCATATTATTTTCAAAACTACTTTTAATGAAACATGATTATATTATATTCCTCTCAACCATGGACTTCCTTGATACAACTTTCTCAGCACTTTGAAAAATCAATTTAATGGTTAAAAATCTCTCACATGAATAAATAGAGCATTAGAATCTTGTCCAGTTCTAATGCTATATTTATGTTGTTTTAATATTAGTTCAAGACTTTTACCAGTTTGACCGTAATGAACTTTATCGCATATTTTACAAGGAATCTTATAGACACATCCGTCAGCATTTAGGGGGGAATTTTTTATCAAAAGTTTTTTTTTTACTGTACCAAGATTTTTAAATACAACTTTGATATTGAAATTCTTAAGAAAGGAAGGCATATCAACCAAGTTTTCATTGTAAGGGAGAACCAACATATTTTTAGTTGAATAGGGTTGGTTGTTCCTTTTTGGATTGTAAAAAGTATTTCTTGCTATTTTAATAGATTTATCAATTACGTTTCTTGGGTATTTTAAATCATTAGCTATTTCATAAATTTTAGAAATTTCTTCATCTATGAACTCTGGGCTACAAATAAATACGTAAAGCTCTCAAAAACATTGAAGAGAAAAAAGACACTTTAACTCTATGTTGATGTGAAGAATAATAGTGTACATAGAACATAAGAACATAAGAATGGAGGAACATTGCAGAAGGCCTACTGGCCCATACAAGGCAGGTCCAAAT